>CANUEP010142477.1:0-38131 GCA_947857235.1 Jatropha podagrica | reverse complement strand
GCAATGTGAAGTGCTGCTTGATTATCACAGATTAACTTCATCTTTTTAATTTCTCCATATTTCAATTCTTGAAGAAGTTGTTTTAGCCAAATAAGTTCACACGTAGCTAGTGCCATGGCTCGGTATTCTGCTTCTGCACTTGATCTAGCTACACCAGTTTGCTTTTTACTCTTCCAAGATATCAAATTTCCTCCTATCAGAACACAGTATCCTAAAGTAGACCGCCGATCAGAGGGAGAACTTGCCCAGTCTGCATCAGAATATCCAACAATTTGTGAGTGACCCCTATCTTCATACAATAAGCCTTGGCCAAGAGTTCCCTTAATATATCTCAGAATATGAATTCCTGCATCCCAATGGCTATCACATGGAGATTGAAGAAATTGGCTAACCACGCTTACTGCAAAAGATATGTCAGGCCGTGTGATTGTAAGATAGTTTAGCTCACCAACCAATCTGCGATATCTTCCAGGATCTTCTAATAACTCCCCCTTCCAGAAATAAGTCTAACATTTGGGTCCATGGAAGTATCCACATGTTTACAATTTAGCAAGCCAGTTTCTTCTAGCATATCCAGCGCATATTTTCTTTGGGAGATACATATACCTATCTCAGATTGAGCTACTTCGATCCCCAAAAAATACTTAAGATTTCCTAAATCTTTAGTCTGAAAGTGACTAAACAAATGTTGTTTGAGCTGAGAAATCCCTTGATGATAATTACTTGTTATCACTATGTCATCAACATGGATTACTAGGTAGATACACTTGCTATGATCTCCATCTCCATGTCTATAAAATACTGAATGATCAGCTTCACTCCGGTTCATCCCAAATTGTTTCACAACAGCACTGAATCTTCCAAACCATGCCTTACGAGATTGCTTTAAACCATACAGAGATCGATGTAAACGACACACTAAGCCAGACTCCCCCTGAGCAACAAAACCAGGTGATTGCTCCATATAAACTTCCTCGGCCAACTCCCCATGTAAAAAGGCATTCTTGATGTCAAGCTGATGAAGGGACCAGTGATTTATAGCTGCTAGAGATATGAGAAGACGGACAGAAGCAATCTTAGCCACAGGAGAGAAGGTGTCACTATAATCAAGAACATAAATTTGAGTGTATCCCTTAGCAACAAGACGAGCTTTAAGACGATCAATTTTGCCATCTGGACCAACCTTGACAATATAAACCCAACGACAACCAACAGTACTTTTGCCAGTAGGTAATGGAACAAAATCCCAAGTTCCATTGGAATGAAGTGTAATCATCTCTTCCACCATAGCCTGACTCCACCCTGGATGTGATCATGCGTCACTCATAGTCTTAGGTATAAGGACATTAGACGAGGAAACAAAAGCATAATACGAAGGAGATAAACGATGATAGCTCAAAAAATTATAAATGGAGTGTGGATTCCGTGTGGAACGAATACCTTTACAGAGGGCAATGGGAAGTGGAGCTTCCTCTGCTAATGGCATGATCGGTATAGGAGGTGATATCGATATAGGAGATGAGTCACCGAGTAATGTACCTGCATCGTGAAGAGAACTAGGAGAGTCAATCTGCGAAGGTCAACGTGAATAGACTTGGAGAGGGCGAGTAGTGGTTGGAGCAGGAAGAGGAAGAGTAAGGACAGGAAGAGTCGCAGACGTAGGATCCTCGTTGACCGTGTGTTGTGAGAAATACGGAGAAATCTCAAAAAATGTCACATCAGCAGCGACAAAGTATTTATGAGTGACCGAATCCGAACATTTGTATCCTTTGTGGAGACGAGAATACCCTAAGAAGATACACTTGACTGATTTTGGTTGAAGTTTATCTTTTCCTAGAGTATGATCATAAACAAAATAGGTACAACCAAAAACTCGAAGAGGAAGACTATGAGAATTCTGATTTGAAAAAACAATAGAGTAAGGACTTTGATTATTCAGAACAGAAGAAGGCATGCGATTAATGAGGAAACAAGTAGTAAGAGTGGCATACCCCCAAAAACGTAATGGCACATTATTACTAATAAGTAAGGTACGGGCTGTTTCAATGAGGTGCCTATTTTTTCTTTCAGCAACTCCATTCTACTGAGTATGAGCACAAGAAGATTGATGCATTATTCCTTGAGAAGACATAAATTGATTAAAAGGGTGAAAAAAATACTCTCTGGCATTATCACTACGTAATATTTAATGGAAAGTCCAAATTGATTATGAATTTCAGCACATAAAGTTTGAAAAATAGAAAATAATTCTGAACAATTTTTCATAAGAAACAACCAAGTACATCGAGAATAGTCATCAATAAAAGTGACAGTAATTAAAACCCAATGTGGAACTAACACGACTAGGACCCCATACATCTAAATGAACAACGTCAAACATAGCCGCAACGCTATTATTGACACGCTTGGGAAAAGAGACACGAGTTTATTTCCCAAGTTGACACGACTCACACTCAAGAGAAGATAGTGTAGAAAGACTAGGAACTAATTGTTTAAGGTTGATGAGACTGGGATGTCCGAAACGATGATGAAGGAGGTTAACGGAAACAGTAGAAGTAAGCGCGACTGTGGTTTTAAGTGAGGAAAGATAGTACAATCCTTGTGACTCATATCCTACTCCAATCATCTTCCCCGTACGTCAGTCCTGCACAAAAACATAGTCAGTTATAAATGATACAATAAAATTAAACTGTTTGGTCAATTTGCTAATGGAGATCAAATTATATGGACATTCAGGAGTAAATAGTACTCAGGTTAGAGTAACTGAGGGAAGAGGTTGTGCTTCGCCAATTCCTTTAATTACAGTTTGAGAACCATTGGCTAAAGTGACAGTAGATGTGTTTGAAGGAACAGAGAGAGTAGAGAAAAGAATTTCATTACCAGAGATGTGATCAGAGGCACCAAAATCAAGCACCAAAGGATCAGGAACAGTGGATTTGGATAGACAAGCGACTGAATTACCAGACTGAGAGATGGTAGATGACTGTTGTTTAGCTTGTTGTTTAGCTGTCTGAAATTGTAAATACTCACTATAGTCTGTACCAGATAAGGAAATAGCACCAAATGCTTGATCAGGTAATGGCAGAAGTCCAGCACTAATATTCTGAGCCAAGTGAGCAACAGATTTGCCAGCATTGAAAGAATGATTCTGCGATGGTTTACCATGCAATTTCCAACAACATTCCCGAGTATAACCAGGCTTGTGACAATGGGTACAGTGTTTGAATTTGTTACCTTTCCACTTTCGACTATTATTCTAAACCGTAGATACAAATGCTTCCATATTTTGTGATGAAGCTGGGGTTACAGAGATGTGAAGGAGATGAGCAAAGACATCCTCCAAGGTGGGAATTATAGAACCTGTCAATATTTGATCTCGGACTGAACTAAGATCAGGTCGAAGACCTGTGAGTGCCCAAACCATGAAGAAAGGCATAAGGGAATTAAATTCATCTAGTAAGGTCTCAACTTGTCCAAGATAACTAGTCATATCTTGTTGCAAGTTAACAATATTAGACACCACCTTATATAGTCGTTGTATATCATTGGTATATAGTGTTTTGGCTTTGGTCCACACCTTACAACAGGTTTTGCAGGATTGAAATAAGGGAAGCAACTTATGCTCAAGAGAATGCCATAACAAACTACACAATTGTGCATCAATTTTAGACCATGCCATCCTATCTTTTTTGGAAATATCAGCAGCTGTTTTACTTAAATGATTATCATACCCTTGTCCCATAAATCATAATTCAACAGAAGACGACCAAGAAACATAATTGCTACTGCCTAAAAGCTTCACAGTAGTGATAATAGATGGATTAGAGAAGAGTGGTTTAATTAGAGTACTGTCAGTCTTTTTTTTATTTTTTATTTTTTTGGAATTGGGGAGAAGGTTTTGTACCGGAATAGGGATAAAAAAGGACTGTGAATACCTTAAGAGAGAGAGACAGTGCAGGGGGTGACCAGAAAAGTGATGCCGGACTCAGGCGAACCGGTCGGAGGTGGCCATTGAAGGAGAGGTCGTCAGAAAAAGGCTCAAGCGCCGGCGTGTGTGACGGAGACAGAAACCTTGTGGAGGCACGTGGCGGTCGACGGCGAGGTTTCCGGTGACGAAATTTCGAGTCCTAGGCCGCTGAAAGTTGGGGAACTGATCTCCGGTGGCTGACGGACATAGAAACCTTCTGTTGTTTCAAACAAGTTTAATTCTTTCATCACTCTACACAACCATAAAAGTTCACAAATTCCTTGTGTCATGGCTCTATACTTAGCTTCTGCACTGGACCTAGCAACCACAATCTGTTTCTTGCTTCTCCAAATGACCAAGTTTCTACCAAGAAAAACATAATAACCTAAGGTCGATCTCCTATCATCAAGGGAACCAGCCCAATTTGCATCCTTATAGCCTTCTATCTTCAAATGACCATGTTTGAAAAATAATAACTCTCAACCTGGAGCTGATTTCAAATATCTCAAAATCCGATGCACAGCTCCTAAGTAAGATTCTCGAGGATCATGCATATACTGACTCACTAGACTAACAGCATAAGCAATATCTGGTCTAGTATGAGAAACATAAATTAGTCTTCCAATCAATCTCTGATATCTGCCTACATCGACTGGGCTTTCCACTCCAGCTTGAAGCTTGTGATTAGCTTCAATAGGTGATTCTGCAGGCTTACATCCCAATATACCAATTTCTTTAAGGAGATCAAGAATATACTTTATTTGAGAGATGAAAATTTCTTTTTCAGATCTAGCAACTTCAATTCCAAGAAAGTATCTCAACTTTCCCAAATCCTTAATCTCAAACTCCTTCGCTAACAAATTTCTCAAATGAGTCATTTCTTCTTTATTATTCCCTGTCACCACTGTATCATCAACATAAACAATAAGTAACGTGATCTTACTTGCATGATGTTTAATGAACAAGGTATGATCAGCATCACTCTGGATGTACCCAAAAGAAAGCATGGCTCTACTAAACTTTTCAAACCATGCTCTTGGTGACTATTTCAGCCCATATAATGACTTCTTCAACTTGCACACTTTTCCTATAGTCTTGTCATCAACAAATCCTGGAGGGATCTCCATATATACCTCTTCTCTCAAATCTCCATATAGAAAGGCGTTTTTAAAATCAAACTGCAAGACTCCCTGCCTGGTTTAATGAACTTTCTGACGCAGTTCATACCACTGAACATAGTTTCCAGTTTGCGAATAAGTCTGTGAAGCAGCATCCCATATTTTCTTAGTTGTATTAAGCAGTAAATATCCCCGTGAAATGGAAGGCTGCATAGAATTTATTAGTCAAGACATAATAAGGGAATTTTCTCATTTCCACTTACTATAACTTGGATCTGTAGAAACTAGTTTTGGCACTACACCATCAAGATGTCCCTACAAACCTCTAGCCTTAATGAATAGCAAACAGGACCGAGACCAAGCCAAGCAATTTGTGCCATCTAACTTCCTCGGGCTAATCTGGAGTGAAGGATTCTCAAAGTGAAAAATCACGTCTACTTTTTTTCTGTCACACATACTGTCAATCTAAACAATTCAATAGTCGATTCAAAGAAAATTGCAGAACCAGAAAAATCTGCAGACACGGCAGCAGTGGCGTATACAAAGGAACTACCAGAAAAAATAAAAATTGGACTGAGTCACCAGTGGGTCAGTGTCGCAGCACCAAAACGAAGCCACCTAAGCAAGAAACGTCAGCAGAGTTCACCGGAAAACGGCCGTACACGCGAGCGTGTGAGGAAAGGCCAAAACCTTCTAGCAGCACGTGTGCACACAAGGGACCGGACAGCGATGGGGTCGAGCGAGAACGGCCGATTGACGGCTGCTCCTTCTAAACTGGGCGATGACGTTCAACTACTTCCCCGAGCGGCACTGCTTGCAACTCAGCCTTGTTGCGGAAAAATACAGCTGGGCTCTGATACCATGAAGATTTTTGAAGAAAGAGAGTTTATTTCTTTGTATATTAGTTATCTCAATACAATTTCTATTCTATATATACAAAAAGGATGGTTCTAATATTATAGTAATCTAAATAGGAAAGAACTTAAACTAAGAAAGATAATATTCTATTAACTACACAAATCTCTACACCATGCTATTCACCAAGTTGCAAGACTCACCCCCTCCAAACTCCAAAGATTTTGCAAGTTTTATATTAATGAACATGATTGGAGTTAAAGGTTTAGCAGAAGGAGAAGACGTGGTAGACTTTATGTTTTATGTAACTCTAATTAAGTTCTAAGTTTTAGTTTGTCTACAGTATGTAAAAATTTTATTTCATTTAATTGTGCATGAGATTTGCACCATGCTTAAGCTATTTGTTCAGATTCTCAATGATTGTTGATGATTATTTATGGTTTTACATGTTTAAGCTCGACATGGGCTTCAGTAGTCTACCCATACCTTAGCACCAATCATGAACGTACTGGGTTCAGGTTGTGACAATAAAGTACTAATAATGGTCTATGTCAAAGCTATGCCATTGAATTTTCTTGATGATTGATCTAGTAAAGTGCCTTTTCATTTCTTTCTTTAGCCAATCCTCAGTTGCATTTATTTCAGAACATTGTATAAGGTATTGCTTCCTTGCAAATGCATAATATTAGAGGGGGGAGAGGGGGGGAGTGTAGAAGTATTGCACAAATTGTAAAGGAATTAAGAGAGTTTACACTAGGTTCCTCAATCGCTTCAATAGTTTGGCAATCATATCCTCCTTCGTAGCTTGGCTTATGCATTCAAATCCTTGTGCAACTTGTGTACAGAAAGCATTAAGCTACATGTGAACTTAAATACATAAAAAAACACAGCTATATGAAATGTTTAAAATGAAAACCAAACACAACTTACGTAATAATATCATCTACAGATACATACCAATTCTCTCATCCAGTTGGCTGCATAATAAAGAGAAAGGCACAAGATTTCTTTCTGCTTTGTTGTCAAACATTGCCAACCAGCTATAGTGAAATACTAACACCACACAAGACAAAGGACGTCAGCAAACTGGTCAGGGAAAAATTGACACACAAGCTAAACATACAATAGCACAGCGAAATCATAAACAAGTTTGAGATAATGACAAATACATTATAGTAGTTCAAAACATCTTTAGCTCCAAAAAGACCAACATGCAGCAGTTTCTGCATGAAGCAACTTTCAGAGGCTTACTGCCAATCAAAAATTGCTTCTAGGCTCGTTTCCAATGGCTTAGTAGGAAACCCATTGCTTTTTATTAAGGGTACTTGAAAACATAAGGCGCACTCAAACTGATGTATCACCCCATCACGTTAAGCACCGAAAAAAAAAAGCTCTCACATCACTGAAGAATTAGAGAAAAAAAATTGAAGGCAAAAAAAAATCAATATTAAAATTTTGAGAAGAAAAGGAAAGACCAAAAAGTCGAATTGCCATTAAAAAAATGTGCAGCCAAAATGCCCCTGGCTGCCGGAGCAATGTATCTCCAAGGGTCCAAGTTTAATTGAAAAGTGAACACCCTATTTTTAGTTGTTTAAATTGTCTCCAAGTCCAAGTTGTCACTGAAGAGTTACAAAAGAGCAAAGAGACCCTACAAATGTTTTTTTAGGACAAAAAAGAAACCCTACAAGTGAAGGGTTTTCCTCGCTTTGTGCTTCATATAAGGTGCACACATAAGCGCAAAAGACCCTCACTACATTGAACAGGCCTTACTTTTGATATTTAAAAGTGCATTGCACTTCAGCACTTAACCGAGCGTTTTTGCGCTTTCGACTGCACTGCTTTTTTGTTTTATCCAAAAGTCTGCTACAACTAGTGCATGAAAAATGATCAGTTAGTGTAGGTATTTAAGGTCTTATTTTGGAAGGTAACTGGAGCATGCTTATGTGTTGATCCAGCTATTATTTCCTAAAAAATATCATTATTAATGCTAGTAATGATTCTAATGGTTGCATTAGAAAAAAGGGACAAGTACTGGAATTTGGAGATAAAATGAGAGAAGGAAGTTTGAGATACTATGGACATGTATTACTTAGACTCCCACATGCCCGGTTTGCAAATATGATATTTTAACAGTGGAAGATGCTTAAAAAGGAAGAGGTCGACCTAGTACTGCTTGAAGGTAAGTCTATGATATTTGGATACTAGTGAGGATGGCTACGAACAGAATAGAATCTACGCAAAAGATTCATGTACTATACCCTAGTTAGTTATTACTGCCTATTTTATATTTTCTCCTATTTATTAATATATTAAATTATTTTAAAAATTCTCATCCAAATTTTTTTACAAAGAGCACTTCAAAATCTTTTGACTTACATCTATTTTCTATTGATGTTTATTTCATCAAAGTGGAATTTGAAACTGTTGAGATATATAGGTAATCCCACATTGGATAAATATACCTTAAGTAAATGGCATATAATAAGAAAGTTAAACCAACAAAAATGACTTAGGTTATTTTGTGTTAAACGTAAGCCCAACTCATTATATGTTCAATATTAAATACATAATCGAATTTGATTGATTTGCTCATAGGGTCTAGACTCTTAACATGGTATTAGAGCTGGGACCCAAACCTGTATGAGGGAGGTTCCCATGTTAAGTCGTACCCTGATGGACCCGTGTTGGGCAATTGTATGCTTGTCAAGTGGGTAGTCCCACTTAAAGGGGAGTGGTGAGATATGTGGGTAATCCCATATTGGATAAATATAAAGCAAATGGCATATAATGAGGAGGGTAAACCAACCAAAATGAATTAGATTATTTTGTGTTAAAGGTAAGTCCAACTCTTTGTAAGCCCAATATTAAATACATAATTGAATTTAAATGATTTGCTCCTAGAGCCTAGATTCTTAACAGAAACAAATGAGTCATATAGCCAACCCCAACTAGTTTAGGACTAAAGCTTGATGGTGGTGGTTTTGATATTTGATATGGTAAGAAGTCTACTTTTCTCAGCACACTTCTTTGATGGTCACATTTCAGTTATGTTGGGTTAGTCTCACCTTAAACCATCAATACCAGTACAATTGTAATAGTAATGGACAATTCATCTTGTTCTCAAAATTTGGGTACCAATATGGCAAATATCCTATTGGCACCTGTTAGAATCTTGTAATTACTGAAATATATTATGCATATGTTAAGATGATACTCAGCCATAATTAGGAGATACTTAGGAGATTATTTTCCTTTTCTAGAACTATTTCTTTGTACTATATATACCCTAAACCGAATATGAGAGAATCATCAAGCCAATTGCTTGTTTCAAAATTCTCTTCTTCTCTTTCACATGGTATCAGAGCCTATAACGGTCTGATTATTTTTTTCCCCTCTCTTCCTATCTTTATTTCTGCAAAATTTCCCTATTTCCCAGTTTCTGCAAAATTTCCTATTATTGTGATAATCAAGCAGCACTTTACATTGCCCTGCGAAAAGGTATTTATTCCACACGGAATCCACACCCCATTTGTAATTTTTTAAACTATCATCAATTATTTCTTTCTTATTATGCTTTTGTTTCCTCATTGTCTAATGTCCCTATAACTAAGACTATGAGTAAAGCATTATCACATCCAGGGTGGAGTTAGACTATGGTGGAAGAGATGACTGTACTTCATTCCGATGGTACTTAGAATTTTGTTCCATTACCTACCGGCTAAAGTACTGTTGGTTGTCGTTGGGTTTATACTATCAAGGTTAGTCCAAATGGTAAAGTTGATCGTCTCAAAGCTCGTCTTCTTACTAAAGAATACACTCAGATCTACGGCCTTGATTATAGTGAAACCTTCTCTCCTATGGCTAAGATTGTATCTACTCATCTTCTCATATCTTTAGCAACTATCGATCATTGGTCCCTTCATCAGCTTGACACGAAGAATGCTTTTATATGAAGCAACCACCTAGTTTTGTTGCTTAGGAGGAGTCTGGCTTACTGTGTTTACGTCGATCTCTGTATGGTTTAAAGCAATCTTCTAGGGCATGGTTTGGTAGATTCAATGTTGTTGTGAAACAAAATTTGGGATGAATAGGAGTGAAGCTGATCATTCAGTATTTTACCGACATGGAGATCATAGCAAGTGTATCTATTTAGTGGTCTATGTTGATAACATAGTGATAACAAGCAATGATCATTAAGGGATTTCTCAACTCAAACAGCATTTGTTTAACCATTTTCAGACTAATAATTTAGGAAATCTTAAGTATTTCCTATGAATCGAGGTAGCTCAATCTAAGACAGGTATATGTCATCTTCTTAAGGAAATTTGCCCTAGATATGCTAGAAGAAACAGACATGCTAGATTGTAAACATGTGGATACTCCCATGGACCCTAATGTAGACTTTTTTCTAAACAAGAGGAGCCATTTAAAGGTCTTGGTAGATATCGCAGATTGGTTGACAAGCTAAACTATCTTACAATCACAACCTGACATCTTTTGCAGTAAGTGTGGTTAGCTAATTTCTTCAATCTCCATGTGATAGCCATTAGGATGCAATGATTCGGATTCTTAAGTATATCAAGGGAACTCTTGGCTAAGACTTGTTGTACGAAGACATGAGTCACTCAAAAATTGTTATGAAGAGATTTGTAGAATATTATCTTTCCTAGTTTAAGTTTTTTTCCTATTTAAATTACTACCATACTAGAACCATTCTTTGTGTATATATAAAATGGAAATTGCATAGAGATAACTAGAATACAAAGAAATAAACTCCCTTTCTTCAAAAATCTTCATGGTATCAGAGCCCAGCCACATTTTTCCGACTTAGGATTTTCCCGCAACAAGGCTGAGTTGCAAGTGGCACCGCCAGGGGAGGTAGTTGAATATCACCGCCCACATCAGAAGGAGGAGCAGTCGTCAATCGGCCGTTCCCGCTCGACCCCTTCGCCATCTGGTCACGTGTGTGTGCACACGCGCAGCCAGAAGGTTCTGGCCTTCCCTCACGTGCCAGTGTGTACTGCGGTTTTCCACTGGCTTCATTTTGGTGCTATGACCCTAACCCAATGGACACACAGTCCAGTTTTTGATTTTTTGTGGTAGTTCCTTTGGATACGCCACTGCTGCCGTGTCTACGATTTTTTTGATTCTGCAATTTCCTTTGAATCAACTACTAAATTGTTTAGATTGACAGTAATGGATGACGGAAAAGAGGTAGACGTGATTTTTCACTCAGAGAATCCTTCACTTCAGATTAGCCCAGTGAAGTTAGATGGCACGAATTACTTGGCTTGGTCTTGATCTTGTTTGCTATTCATCGAGGCTAGAGGTTTGCAGGGATATCTTGATGGTCGAGTGCCAAAACCAGTTTCTACAAATCCAAGTTCTAATAAGTCAAAATCAGAAAACTCCCTTATTATGTCTTGGCTAATAAATTCTATGCAACCTTCCATTTCACGGGGATATTTGCCGCTTGATACTGCTAAGAAAATATGAGATGTTGCTTCACAAACTTATTCGCAAACTAGAAACTATGCTTAGAGATATGAACTGTGACAGAAAGTTCATGAAACCAAACAGGGAGATCTCACTATCGCTCAGTATTTTGTTGAACTTAGTGGATTATGGAAGGAACTGGACTGTTACCAGGAATTTCAAGCAAAAGGAACTGATGATGCGAGTCAAGTTTAGAAGTTGATTGAGGTAAACGTATATGATTTTTTGGTTGGCCTAAATAATAAGTATGATCAGATTCAAGTCTAAGTTGTTGGACGGGATCCATTTCCATCCTTGCGATAGGCATACTCATTTGTACAGCAACAGGAAACTAAGAGTGCCATGGTTTACAGACCTACATTGGATAAAGTGAGGTTGATTGCAAATCCAGCAAAAGAACAAATACAGGCTGCGAAGGGAGATTCTTCGTATAGAGATAATTTGTTTTGTGATTATTGTGGAAAGAATAGACACACCAAAAAGTTTTGCTGGAAATTAAATGGACGCCCAGCTAGGGGGCGAGGAGGGAAGCTAATCGGTTCGTCTAGACCACAAGCACACATATCTGATAGTAGAGCTTTGTCTGAGGAACCATCTACTGCAAGTAGCTTTGCTGATAGGGAAATTGAGTCCTTGAAACAGTTGTTGTCACAGCTTGAATCTTCCTCATCTGCTGCAGCTTCTAATTTTGTTAAGTCGGGTAATGCTTTTCTTACCACTCTTGCAAAAAGTGCAAAACCCTCTTGGGTGATAGATTTAGGAGCAAATAAACATACAACATGCTCTATAAACAATTTCCTCACATATTCTAAGTATCAACGCACCAAAAAAATTCGTATTTCGGATGGTTCTTTTGTACCGATTTCTGGCACAGGTTCTATTGACTGTACTTCCAATATTAAACTCTCTCCTGTTCTCCATATTCCTCGATTCCCCATTAATTTGTTATCTATTAGCTTAATCACGAAAACGCTTAATTGCAAAGCAAGCTTTTACCCTACTCATTGTATTTTTCAGGAACTAAATACGGAGAGAACGATTAGTAATGGTAGCTTGCGCAATGGACTGTATTTGTAGGATAACATCTGTCGGTTTTCAAATCCAGGTACTAGTCAAGCTTTGTTAGGAACTTCTAGAAATCCTTCTAATGAAGTTGTTTAATGGCATAAGAGATTAGGTCATCCCTTTTTCTGTTTTAGGACGTGTCTTTCCCACTTTGGTTACTAAGTGTAATTTGGATTCTTTCATATGTGATGCTTGTGAACTTCCCAAACACACTAGGCATTTTTATCCTCCACTTAGTAATGAAAGTTTGGTTCATTTTACTACTATTCACTCAGATGTACAGGGTCCGACTAAAACTGTTTCTCTTTCTGGTTATAGATGGTTTTTGACTTTTATTGATTGTCACACTAGATTGACTTGGGTTTATTTGATGAAAACAAAAAGTAAAGTTTTTTCGTGTTTTCAGAACTTTCACAAAATAATTTGCACCCAGTTTGATGCACATAGTAAAATCTAAGAACCAATGTTGTCAAATCGAGAATCGAATCTTGAATCAGAAGCCTCATTTTTTGAATCGAGAATCAAATCGAATCGTAAGATTCACGGAATCAACTAAAATTCTAGAACCAAATAATTTTATCAAAAGATATAAAATATTCAATTGAAAATTCCAAATATATCAATCATATACTAAATGAAACTAATAATTTGTATAGTTCCTAAGTTCAAAATATCACATTATTAAATTAGAATTTGAAAACAAAAAACTAATATCATATTCATTCATTAATCTTCAGCATTTCCAATTTCAAGCCCTTCATCATCATCTTCTTCTTCTAATATAACTATATCAAGGTGGTATAGTAAGATTCGAAGCGAATCGTAAGATTTCGGCGCCGATTCGTGCGATTCGCTTCCGATTCAGGTGGTATCCGATTCGTCCTTAAGATACGTCTCGTTCTACCTTAGATTCGATACAAATCATACGATTTGTATCGTGAATCGTATGATTCTAACAACACTGCTAAGAACTGATAATGGTACTGAATACATGAATACAATTTTTTGTACCTATTTAGATTCTAATTGTATGATACATCAAACTAATTGTGTCAATACTAGTGCTCAAAATAGAGTAGCTGAAAGAAAAAATAGGCATTTATTGAAAATAGCTAGGTCACTTATGTTTACTATAAATCTTTCCAAACCATATTGGGGGATGCTATTTTAACTACTGCTTACCTTATCAATCATGTCTCCTCATACTTTGAATTTTAAAACTCCATTAGAGGTTCTTTAAAGAAAAAATTATTATATTGTGCCTCCTAAAGTCTTTGGTTGTTTTTGTTTTGTTCATCAGAATAGTCCAAACAAATTAGATCCTAGAGCCTTGAAGTGTGTGTTTATTAGTTACTCTACTACTCAAAAAGGATACAAGTGTTATTATCCTCCCTTTAGGAAATATTTTGTGAGTATAGATGTTACCTTTAGAGAGTTTGAACCTTCTTTTTCTGTCCAATCACCTCTTCAAGAGGAGAAATATCATAAAGAAGAGGTGATAGATGACATTCCTTTTCAGGGGGAGATTTCAATAGAAATAGACAATAAGAGAGACCAACCACCCAAAACTCTAGGAAGATTGGATAGACCTGATTTGAAAACTTACAGTCGGAGGACTAATACAGATGCAACCGTCGAGCATGAGACCTCTGATCAACCATCCTCTCCAATTGCAGTCTCTAAAAATACAGAAGAACAAGAACTTGGCGAGTCTTCTTTAATCCCTGTTGATTCTGATTCTAATCTTCATTCTAGCCCTTCTGACAATGATCTTGATATTCCTATCGCTCTTAGAAAAGGAGTTAGAATATGCACCAAACATCCCATCTCCCATTTTATCTCCTATAATGTTTTCCCCTTCCTATAGAGCTAGTTTTTTTCTGTTTCCTTTGTTTTTATACCGCAGGTTTAGCGAGAGGCATTACAGGACTCAAAATGGAAGGCTGAAATGGTTGAAGAAATGAGAACTTTGGCAAAAAAACGAGACATGGGATCTTGTAATTTCACCACCAGGGAAGAAACCAGTTGGATGTAAATGGGTGTTCACAGTTAAACATAGGGCGGATGGTTCAATCGAGAGGTACAAGGCTAAATTGGTTGCTAGAGGATTCAGTCAAACCTATGGAGTTGATTACCAGGAAACATTTGCTCCCGTTGCCAAGACGAACACTATCAGAATCTTATTGTCTTGTGCAGCCAACCTTGATTGGGAGCTACATCAATTTGATGTTAAAAACGCCTTTCTACATGGTGATTTGAAAGAAGAGGTGTTTATGGAGATTCTTGCAGGATTTGTTGATGACAAGACTATAGGAAAATTGTGCAAGTTGAAGAAGTCATTATATGGGCTGAAACAGCCACCAAGAGCATGGTTTGAAAGGTTAGTAAAGCCATGTTCAGAGTGATGTTGATCATACCTTGTTCATTAAATATCATGCAGGTAAGATCATGTCACTTATTGTTTATGTTGATGATATAGTGGTGACAGGGAATAATAAAGAAGAAATGACTTATTTGAGAAATTTGTTAGCAAAGGAGTTTGAGATTAAGGATTTGGGAAAGTTGAGAAACTTTCTTAGAATTGAAGTTGCTAGATCTGAAAAAGAAATTTTCATCTCTCAAAGACAGTATATTCTTGATCTCCTTAAAGAAACTGGTATGTTGGGATGTAAGCCTGCAAAATCACCCATTGAAGCTAATCACAAGCTTCAAGCCAGAGTGGGAACTCCAGTCGATGTAGGTAGATATCAGATATTGGTTGAAAGATTGATTTATCTTTTGCATACTAGACTAGATATTGCATATGTTATTAGTCTAGTGAGTCAGTATATGCATGACCCTCGGGAATCTCACTTAGAAGTTGTGCATCGAATTTTGAGATATTTGAAATCAGCTCCAGGTAGAGGGTTATTATTTTTCAAACATGGTCATTTGGAAATAGAAAGCTACATGGATGCAGATTGGGCTAGTTCTCTTGATGATAGAAGATCGACCTCAAGTTATTGTGTTTTTCTTGGTGAAAACTTAGTCACTTAGAGAAGCAAGAAACAGACTGTGGTTGCTAGGTCCAGTGCAGAAGCCGAGTATAGAGCCATGGCACAAGGAATTTGTGAACTTCTATGGTTGCGTAAAGTAATGAAAGAATTAAAGTTGTTTAAAACAACAGATACATCCTTTTTTTGTGATAGTAAAGCAGCCATCAGTATAGTGAATAATCCAATCCAGCATGATCGAACTAAGCACATAGAGATTGAGCGTCACTTTATAAAGGAAAAGATAGTTGAAGGTTCCATTAAAGTTTTCTATGTGGCTTCAAAAGAGCAACTAGCTAATGTTTTCACAAAGAGCTTGAGTAGTAAGTTGTTTCATCCTTTGGTTTGCAGGTTGGGCATGTGTAATATCTTTGCACCAACTTAAGGGGGGAGTGTAGGTAGAATATTATTTTTCCTAGTTTAGGTTTTTTTTCTATTTAGATTACTATCATATTAGAACCATTCTTTATGTATGTATAAAATAGAAATTGTATAGAGATAACTAGAATACAAAGAAATAAACTCCCTTTCTTCAACAATCTTCATGTTGGAAACTCTGATGCAAACTATGCAGGTTCTCCCTCTGATCGACGGTCTATTTCAGGTTATTGTATTCTAATTGGAGGAAAGTTGATATCTAGGAAGAGTAAAAAGCAAATTGTTGTAACTAGATCAAGTGCAGAAGTAGAATACCAAGCCAATGCTTACGTGTGAACTTATTTGGCTAAAACAACTTCTTTAAGAATTGAAATACGGAGAAATTAAATAGATGAAACTAATCTGTGATAATCAAGAAGCACTTCACATTGCCTCTCAATGTTTCACGAAAGGACAAAACATATAGAGATAGATTGTCACTTCATCAAATAGAAAATTGAATCAAGATGTATTTCTACCTCTTTTATTAGTTTAAACGATCAATTAGCAGATATCCTTACAAAGTCTCTTAGAGGTCCATGTATTGAATATATTTCTAACAAGCTAGGAGCATATGACATGTACGCTCCATCTTGAAGGAGTGTTAGAATTTTGTAATTATTGGAATATATTGTGCATATATTAGCATGATAGTCGGCCATAATTAGGAGATACTTAGGAGATTGTTTTCCTTTTCTAGAACTATTTCTTTATACTATATATACCCTAAACCGTATATGAGAAAATCATCAAACCAATTGCTTGTTTCAAACTTTTCTTCTTCTCTTTTTCACAGTACCCTTCAATACAAATACAAATTGGTTGATACATAATGTATTAGCCAATACCATACAAATTGTTTGATACATTTGTAATGGTACCCTTCAATACCATTAGAAATTGGTTGATACATAATGTATTAGCCAATATTTAAGGTCATGGTATGAATAATGAAACCATTGATCAGCCGTGTTAAGTTTATGATCAAAATTGTTTCTCCACTAAGATAATTTAGTAACTTGTTAAAGTTGCCAAAGGTCATCGTGCTTCACTATTCTTCACTATATTAACAATTAAATTACTACTATTTTCTCTGATAAATGCTGTTTTTTTACTAGACAAAAAGAAACTATTTCCCTCTTGTGCTTTTTATCAATTTATTTTTTCCCTCTCTCAAAGGCTTTATTATCACTCCATCTGAAATGCAGACATTATCTCTATGTCCCCTTCTCTAAATCTCAACTTTATGTTAAGGCGTTAAGAAAGAACTTTCTCAGGATGTTTCAAGTTATCATGAGAAATACAAAATAAAGAGAAAAATGAAGTTTGCAGAGCTGTTTACCCGAACAGCAGCTAATTGGGTGATGATCAAAGTGTGTGGCTACTGCATATGCAATTGTTGGCACTTGTAACTTTGGCTACGATGGTCTGGAATTGTACACAAGACAACAAAGGCAGATTTCACAAATATTGACCAGAAAAGGCCTTTTATAGTCAGCGATTGATGTGCTGGTCACAATCATAGCTGAAAGGTCCTAAAAGTGTGCTTTTGTGTTGGGGGGGCAATTTGGATTTCTAGGGTTTTTTTTTTTTTTCCTTTTGTGATATTGTTAAGAATCTGAGCCCTAAAAGCAATTAATCAAATTGAATTATAATTCATTTAGTATTTAGGTTTATAATGAGTTGGACTTTCCTTTAACACAAGGCTATTTTGGTCGGTTTACCCTCATTATATGTTATTTACTTAATGAATATTTATCCAATGTGGAATTACTCACATACTTCAACACTACCCCTTCGAGTGGCAATTAGGTCATTTGACAAACATACAATGGCCCAACACGGCCAATCAAGGTACGGCTCACATGGGAACTTCCCCCATGCAGATTCAGGTCTCAAGCTTTGATACCATGTTAAGAAACCAAGCCTAGGAGCAATTAATCAAGTTCAATGAGTAATTCATTTAATATTTGAGCTTATAATGAAATGGGCATACCTTTAACACAAAATGACCTAATTCATTTTGATTCGTTTACCCTCATTATCTGTTATTTACTTAATGTATATTTATCCAATGTGAAATTACCCACATACTTCTAGAGATACCAAGAACAGGAATTGACTCCGATACCAACTAATATAGAATCCTAAGTTCCAATATCTAGAATACTTGAGTTCATCTAAATCCCAACATTTTTATAAACACCACAACCTTATGTAGAAAAATAAATCAAGAAAATTGCTCAACTAGCCCTACGAAATGCTAAATTCCTAAACAAATAATGAATAAAATTACTCATTAAGGCTTCGTTTGTTTCCAGAAAACAACTTACCTTTTGAAAAATATTTTTCAAATGACTTAATTTCGGTTGTTTGGTTGTAATATTGAAAATTAGTTTAAAAGATATTAAAATATTTAACTCATAAGACCATATAAATATTTATAATTATAGAAATTTCGTATTTTAAAATTTTATTGTTAAGTATGAGAGAAAATGCAAAAAATTAGTAAATGTCACCGGCAACCAGTGGTGATGGCTGGTGACGGTTGGTGGTGACGGTTGGTGGTAAATGGTGACTGAAGGTAATCGCTACCGGTGATTAATAAATTAAAGAATATACATTTATAAGGTTGCAATGAGTTTGCCAATGTCCGAAAAATGTTTTCTCTCTTGGAAATGAAAAGTCATTTTCCTTAAAAATGACTTAATTTTTCTTTGACAATGAAACTATTTTCCATTCACTTATTCTCCTGAATGTTGCAAACAACGAAAAATTGTAAAAATATTTTTTTGCAAATTATTTTACGAAAACAATGAAGCCTAAGTTTCATACTCAAAGAAGAATAGTATTGTGGAGAGGCCATTCCTTACAAGATTCATATCCAGAGGAATATATAAATTACATCATATATTAGAAGATATGGCTTTCATACCACATAAAGGATGATTGTTGAAAGCAAAGGAATTAAGGATGAGAAGAGACTTAAGCAATTGGTGGAAAATTGCTAATTGAAAGGCCTTAAGCTCACTTATTCACTAAAGGTCCTATTATTATCAATATTTTCTAACAATCTTACATGGGTTCTTAAGCATTTAAGCTTTTTCTTCCTTTTTTTTGGGTCATTTCAGCAGGTTTTACTATCAATAAAGACCTACTCGATATTCTGATTCTTCAACTTGCCAACTAGTTCGAACATTAATCAAGAATCATGCTAGGATAAAAAAAATTAGATCACAACAACTAAGCCTTAGTCCCAAATAAACAAATTTTGATCAAGAAACAAAAATTTTGCAACTCTTTGGTGTTAAATTAAGTCTTTCCAAAAACATATGCAAGGAATAATTATATTCAATGTCTAAATTTTATCGTTTTATCTATTTTAATGTTTCAACTTCATTTAGTCTTTCCAAAAACATATGCAGGGAATAATTATATTCGGTGTCTAAATTTTGTCGTTTTATCTATTTTGATGTTTCAACTTCATTTTTTATCAATCGTCTGATAGAAATTTGATCAGAATTTCTCATTGGAAAACTAAATTTGCCCTATTTTACTCAATAAATGATACTGAAGCTATATGTCTCCATTCATCTCTTACGCTTTTCTTTATAATGTCTTATAGTTCCTTTTTTCCCTTTCTTTAAAAATCACAACATCCTCACTATTCTATATTCCATGAATATCTACACGCGGAGAGAACAAAATAAAGTGAGAAAAGGCTATAACAAAAATAATGCATCAGCAAACAATGACAAGAAAAGGATTGTCCTTGGTCTTGCCTTAGAAGAGGGAAGGTGTAAAGGGCAGCCTAGTAATGCATCAATTCCACCAAGAGATCCCTGATTTGTCAACCTCTCCACCTGAAAAATTGACATAAAAGTGAGTCCAAATGCTTGCTTTATATCGTCCATATTATTTTCATGCCCTAAAGAAATTTCCACTTACAGTAGAAAGTAAAAGAAAGTAAGCAGGGAGAATTTGCAAAGAAGTCGTAGACCTGCACAAAGTAAATTTCAACTCAGTACTCACTGAGATGTAGACAGTAATTTAGAAAGATAAAGAAGAGGATGGCTGAAACATTACTGCAAGGTAGAGGAAACCAATGGAAAGATACTCAAACAAATAGGAGATATGTCACCATCTAGATTCATCCATAGTTCGCCTATATAGAGAATGAAAACTATTTGATTCCTCGAAAAACTCAATGGACAGTTAAATCCAGAAAACAAAAGCAAAGATGTTATCACTAATCTCACCTTCTAAACCGCCATATAAATTTGCACCCTGCAATTGCCCACTATCAAGCTCAGATAGAAACATAAATTCAAATTCTCCAACATGTTTGGAAATCCTACAAAATACATACAAGTTCAGATAAATGATGCAGCAATTGATCATTTTCTTACATGGCTGAGAAAGTTCAACTAACAATAACAGGTTGCATTGCCTACTCACCATTCCATAATTGCTGGATGAAGTTTTTTCTGTTCCAGCATTACAGTAAGTTCATCATAAAAGAGGGCCAAAGGTAAGCGCAAATGTCTGCAAGAATCCAAAGATGTCTTTAAGAGTTCCATTGCCTCCTCGCAGTTGGTTCTCTGTGTAATTGGTATTGAGAATTGAGAGGAAGCAAAGAAAAATATGAGATTCTATATTGAAAAGTAAGTAGAAAGTTGGAAAATTTTAACAAGATCAAAGTTTCATCATACAACAGGAAAATAAAACCATCGTAAAGGTTGACTTTATCCACTTCAAAAGTAGAATGGAAGCATGCAGTGACATTGCAGCACAGGATACCAGTTAGAGTATGCAACTTCGAAACCAATTCAAAGTTTCTTCCTTGAGCAAATGGTCAATTTAAATTGATGACACACTGTCACACTAGAATCTTCCAATATATCATAATAATTCCAATTTGAAGTATTATTCTTTTCAGACATGTTGGTCAGACTAAATTTCACTGGAAGCTACTGTATAAGAAAGGTGCACAGCATCTATGGTAGCAATATATAGTACACATGTACAATATCTGTGCACAGCGGTATGTACAGTAGCCGATGCTACAATTTTCCTTATGATGTGAGAAGAAGAGGAACCAGATCTAGGGAGTTCTTTTTTATTGAAAATTAGGCTGTAGCTTACACAAGGGAACATGAAAGGAGGAACAGAACAGATAAATGAAAGAATCAACAAAATGGCATACAAAATTGCTATAAAGACTAAACCTTCCCATTATAAGAAGTTTGAGGGTTTTAAATGTCATAGTCATGGATAGAAAAGGTATTACTTACAAGAATTATTCCAAAAAAACAAAATTTTGCTATTGCCCAACAGAAAACTAACAAGTAAATTGCTGATCCTATTAATTGTCCTATAAATTATCCAACAGGAAACAAAGAAGCTACAAATGAGTATGAGTAAATTGTTGATCCTATTAATTAATCAGAGTTTGATTAAAATGAAGAGAAAGAACAAGTGAAATCAATTATATTGCCCATTCATCTTTTTTTTCCCATTCTTTTAAGAACGTTTCCATCATTGATGGGATAGACTCCTAGATGGACATTGAAAAAAAAAAAAAAAAGGTTGCAACTTGGAGAAATTAGCTAGTATTGCCCTTGTTAGGGTAATAGACTGTCTAATTTCCATCTTAGCTAGTATTACGCTACCACCCCTTATTCAATCAAGAGGAATAATAGAGGGAATATGAAAGATTAAGTTATCCCAACCCAATAGCACAGACAATTCCCCTTTGGAGTATCGATAGTACTAACACTTGTATTTCCTTATGTCATTACTATTCCTATTAAGCATACTCCATTGTTAACGAGGGTTTCAGCCAACTGCTAATGGAAGTCTTCCTAGAAAGACGTTTATTTCAAAGGTTCCACTCCTTCAGGCCCTTTAAACTCTTTCATTTCAAATAAGAATAGCTATTAGAGGAAGCTGTCTAGTTGATGCTGACCAAATCATGTCCATTTATTAATAGTTTCATAGTGATGGATCTACTCTTTCCTCCTTTCATTTTCACAAGGACCAAGACGAGAATTGAGAGAGAGCCCCTAGGCAAGCAGCCATAGAACATCCATCCTCCCTATGATGTGGTGGATGATTGCTCCAATAATCTTCCTATTATAGTTCCATCCTTCCTCAACTTAGTAACTCCACTTTCATTTTTGGTGGGGAGAAAAGGTTTGGAAATTCAGCAAGGAAAAAAGAAAAAAAGGAAAGATGAAACCATTCCAAATATGATTGCTCCAGTAATCTTCTTAATATAGTTCCATCCTTCCCCAACTTAGTGACTCCACTTTCATTTTTGGTAGGGAGAAAAGGTTTCGAATTCAGCTGGAAAAAATAAAAAAAGAAAGATGAATCCATTCCAAATATATTTCATGAAGGATATCTCTAGGCTCAATCCAATGGAATGCATTGGATTCTTAAAGAGCTTTTCGAGAAAAATGTAGTTTAAATCTCTCCTAGGTCCTCCAACATGAGTTTAATAATGAGACCCAAGCCTATATCAAAGAAAAATCATCTTCATAACTATTATTCCTCCTTTAGCCACTCAAACAGTAGGAAAACTAAATTGATCTTTTTTTTTTTTTTTTGTAAGTTCTATATATTTCTCAATATTTTTGTAATTTAGTATGGAAAAAATATAATATTGTTGTTGTGTTTCATCAAATATGGTCACATATTTATATACAAGATATTATAAACCTATTAGGATTCTAACTCCTAGTAGAACTCTTATTTACATCTAATCCTTAACACTCCCCCTCAAGTTGGAACATAGATGTTAATCATGCCCAACTTGTTACAAAGATAATCAACCCAAGGTCCATTTAGAGCTTTTATAAAGATGTCTCCTAATTGTTCACTCGTTTTAACTTGTCCTGTAAAGATAACACCATATTGTATCTTTTCACAAATGAAATGACAATCAATCTCAATATGTTTTGTTCGTTCATGGAATACCAAATTTGATGCAATGTGAAGAACAGCTTGATTATCACACCATAATTTCGCAGGCAAGGACGACTTGAAGCCAATTTCCTCTAACAACTAACGAATCCAAATTAATTCACAAGTAGATTGAGCCATAGCTCGATATTCTAATTCAGCTCGATCATGAGACTACATTTTGTTTCTTGCTTCTCCATGATATCAAGTTTCCTCCCACAAAGACACAATATCCTGAAGTTGACCTTCTATCAATCTTCGAACCTGTCCAATCCGCATCTAAAAAACACTCAATGTCCAAATGTCCATGATTACTATAAAGCAAGCCACAACCCGGATTACCTTTCAAATAGCACAAAATCTATCCTAAAGCTTCCCAATGGATAACAGTAGGAGAAGACATAAATTGGATTAACACGCTCACAGAGTAAACAATATCTTGACGTGTTACTGTAAGGTAATTCAATTTATCCACCAATCTTCTATACTTCTCAGGATCATCAAATAGCTCACCATCAGTTGAAAGTTGCAAATTAGGAGTTATTGGAGCACTGCATGGCTTGGCACTCAGCTTTCCAATTTCCTTTAGTAAGTCAAGGACATACTTCCCTTGAGATAAGAAGATGCCTCTCTTACACCTAAACACTTCAATGCCCAAAAAATACTTCAATGACCCTAAGTCTTTTGTTTGAAACTGAGTCTGGAGAAACGACTTGAGTGATGTAATGTCAGCTGAATCACTCCCTGTAATAACAATGTCATCAACATAAACTACTAGTAGAATCAAACCAGTCTTAGCCCTTCTGAAAAATACAGAATGATCAAAAGTACTCTTCTACATGCCGAATTGGTGTACTACATTGCAAAATCTACCAAACCAAACTCGAGGACTCTGTTTTAAGCCATAAAGAGATTTGCGAAGTTTACACACTTTACCCGACTCCCCCTGAGCAACAAAGCCTGGCGGTTGCTCCATGTAAACTTCCTCTTAAAGATCCCCATGAAGAAAAGCATTCTTAACATCCAGTTGATGTAAAGGCCAAGCAAAAATAGCTGCTAAGGAAATAAACAAACGAACATAAGACATTTTGGCAACAGGAGAAAAAGTGTCAAAGTAATCAAGGCCATAGATTTGAGAATAGCCCTTAGCACCTAGGCAAGCTTTGAGACGAGCAATGAACCCATCAGAATTCATTTTAATGGTAAAAACCCACTTACACCCAATAGCTTTCTTACCTGTCGGGAGAGGCACAAGATCCCAAGTACCATTAATATCTAAGGCAGTCATCTCCTCTTTCATTGTTGCACACCAACCGGGATGGGATAAAGCTTGAACAACAGTTTTAGGAGTAGAAACAATGTCTAGGTTACTGACAAAACAACGAGAGGAAACAGACAGATGATCATAATGGACAAAAGAAGAAATAGGATAGGTACACTGTCGTTTACCTTTTCGAAGAGCAATGGAAAGTTCAAGGTCCGTTTGAGGAGTGGATGGTACAAGCTCAGGTTGAGTAGAGATAACCGGATCTTCTATTGAAGCGACTGGTGGGGGAAGTGAGTCAAGAGTCCCTAGTCTTCTGGAATAAACCTGTTCAAAACGAGGGCGAGTAGATGCAGGTGCAGAAGCAGGAATAGGAGCAATAGATGTTGTAGCAGGAGTAGGTGCAATATCAAGAATAGGAGTAGGAGTAGAAGAGCTAGAAAAATGCTGAATAGTGTAGACTAAAAGCTCATCATCCTCCCCCGCACTCTTATATATAGAAGAAGAAGGAAAAAATGGAGTAGTCTCAAAGAATGTGACATCTACAGAAACAAGATATCAGTCAAGATTGGGAGAGAAACAACGATACCCCTTTTGATGCCGAGAATACCCAAGGAAAATGCAACGAAGGGACTTGGGATCTAATTTAGATACCTATGGACGAACATCACGAACAAAACAAGTACAACAAAAATACGAGGTTCAATGGGGAATAGGAACTTAGAGGGAAAAAATACATTATAAGGAATTTCACCATTAAGTACAGAGGAAGGTATGCGATTGATCAAGAAACATGCAGTAGAAACAGCATCAGCCCAAAAATATTTAGGGACCTTCATTTGGAATAGAAGTGCCCTAGCAACCTCAAGAAGATGTCTATTTTTTCTTTCTGCAATCCCATTTTGAGGAGTATCAACACACGATGTTTGATGGAGAATACCATTCTGTGACATATAAGATTGGAAGGAACTAGATAGATATTCTTTAGCATTATCACTTTGCAGTATGTGAACAGATGTATTAAATTGAGCTTTAATCTCAACAAAGAAAGAACGAAAAATAGAGAATATCTCAGAACGAGTTTGCATTAAAAATAACCAAATAACACAAGAATAATCATCCACAAAAGTAACAAAATACCTAAATCCAGTTTTAGAAATAACAGGACATAGACCCCAAACATCTGAATGAACTAACTCAAAAGGAAATGAAACTCGTTTATTGACTCAAGGAACTAAAGGGAACCGATGATATTTGGCAAATTGACAAAATTCACATTCTAAAACTGATAAAGACTGAAACTGTAGACATAACTTCTTTAAAGTTGACAATGAAGGATGACCTAAATGACAATGAATCTCAAGAGGAGATAGAGCACCCGCACAAGCAAGAGATAACGAAGCTGGTTCATCCAGAAGATAAAAGCCACTAGACTCACATCCTCTACCAATAATCCGCTTTGTCAAAAGATCCTGAAACACACAATAGGTAGGATAAAATTTAACACGACAGTTCAATATACGAGTAATTTTGCTAACAGACAATAGATTAAACGAAAAGCGAGGCAAACAAAAAACAGAAGACAGTGGAAGAGATGAGATGGAATTAGCGGTTCCAATATGCTTGACAGAAGATGTGGACCCATCAGCCAAAGTAACATGACGATTAAATTTTTCAGGTTCTTTTAGTGAAGATAGAAGATTAGGATTACCTGTCATGTGATCTGTGCAACCAGAATCAATGACCCACTCTGATGAGGTAGACATGAGACATGTATTAGGGGCACCTGAATTGGCAACAGCAACAATTGAGGAATCAGCAGACTTAGAGGAACGATATCTAGAGAGCTCAGCATACTCCACAGTAGAAATTGTTACAGTGTTGGCAGAAAAGCAATTGCAGAATCTTGAGTGACCATATTCGCCCTTGGCGGCTTATATATCAGTTTCTTGCAATATCTTTTAGTGTTACCAGGTTCATGGCAATAATGGCAAATAATAATGCTTATTTCCCGATTCGTTGCTCCATTACTACGGTTATTTCCTCATTTTTCTCTGGTTCCTGGCTGTCTAGCTACCTGATTGCGACTCATAAGGACACTGTTTCCAAAAGAGAAAGGTGTATGAGATCCTTCTGTACGTAGTAATCTTGTGAAAGTCTCCTGAAGGGAGGTAATGTCATTGCCTAAAAGAACCTGAGATTTGGCAGTGTCAAAAACTGGTGCAAGACCTAGAAGAAAACTCATCACAGCCATTTGTTCCCGTTGAGTCTGTTGAACCTTAATGTCAGCGCTAAAAGCAATAAAGCATTAAGCTCCTCATAAATCTTCTTAAACTCCATGAAATAAGCTATAAGGGGCTTATCTTGTTGGTCAACCCGATAAAATCCTTTACAAACTTCATACATGCGAGACAAATTGCCTTTTCCCGAGTACAAAAATTCAAGATATTCCATCAACTCCTTAACAAACTCACAGTGATTAATTAAACCAATTACTTCACTGTCAATAGAATTTCTAATCTGTATAAATAGCTTAGCATCTTCCCTTAGCCAAGTTTGCCTAGTGTTACCAGTTGGTGGATCATCAATTAGATGATCATCCTTTTCAGCCCTCCGCAAATAGATTCTAATTGTCTTACTCCAATCTAAATAATTAGTCCCTTTCAGTTTATGTTCTATGATTTTATTCATTGTTCAAATCAATTCAGTAAAATGGCTTTTATATCTTGGGGTTCAGCATCCATTATGAATAAAAACTAAACACTCGAACAGAAACTGAGGCACCAAATAATAACACAATCCCAACAGAACCAAAGCCGCACATAGCAGTAGCAAGAACAAATAAAACCCCTACCAGAATGTTGCCGAATCGGAAAATTAACCACCGGAAACTATTACTGACTCAAATCGACCCTGGAACTGGAAGGCCGATCGTCGAAAACCGCTAGACGCGCCTCTAATCGCCGGCGCGTGGGACGTCAGAATCTTCTGACAGTGCGTGAGGCTCACTCGCATGTCACCTGGTCACCGGATTTTGGGGAAGCGCCAGTCAGAGGTTGCTCTTCCTCCCTTGGGTGGCGGCGAGACAAAAAACGAGGTCTAGGTGACTGACCTAGAGAGACAGCCGCAAATCACACAAAATAGCTTCTGACCTAGAAGCTTTATAGCGAAACAGCAGAAAATCAATGAGCCAAAGGCTCTGATACCATGTAATTTAGTATGGAAAAAATATAATATTGTTGTTGTATTTCATCAAATAGGGTCACATATTTATATACAAGATATTATAAACTTATTAGGACTCTAACTCCTAGTAGAACTCTTATTTACATCAAATCCTTAACAATTTTGATGTAGCTTCTACAAGTGCATTTGGTTTTTCATTGAATTATATCACTTTCAGCATTAGAACCTAGGATTCTACATGAACTGGCCAATGGAACACCTAACCTATTAACATGTCTAATGCCAATGATATCTTGAGTGTGATGTCCAAAGAATTCTAAGCGTGTAGCTAAGAATCATATCACTCTTGTTCATCTTCATAGTATATTTCAGTATAAGTGACGTGTAGAAATGTTAAACTTTGCTAAAACAATGCTCTTCAAATTTATTAGCGTTGTAAGATCTTTCCCAATTTCTCTAACTTGTCTTAGCCTGCTTTTAAAATTGTTATTTTGATAGGAGACTAGTTTTTGTCATCAATTTTAGACGGAAAAAGAATGTTAATCCTTAGATCAAGGATCATTATCTCATCAGAAATGATGTATTAGTTGTTGACCATGTTCCTACTATCTTGTAAAAATTATTGCTATATAAGCAGCCTTTGTTAATGAAAAATGCAAGACAGAACTCTAACCTTCCATTTTTGTTTTGTCTAATGACAAAAAAACTACAAATGGGTAGAGCCGTCTTCTTAAATGATAGTACCAGACAAGATAGTCTCATATCCTATTAGTGTGATGCTAGTGGGTAGCAACAGACAAGATGTCCTGTATCCTATTAGTGTGATGCTAGCAGTTTACTTTTGTTTGTTTAATTTTTATTTTATTATTCAACATGTTCACAAGATGAATGTTGCGGAGATGCGAATGTTGAGATGGATGTATGAAAGCAAAAGGTTGGACAAGACTAGGAATGATCACATTAGACAAAAAAAAAAGAGCAAGTGGCAGAAGTTGGAGATAAAATGAGAATGATGCCTGAAATAGTACGGTCATGTATTACGTAGACTCTCACATTTACAGTCTTTGGATGTTAGTGAGGGTATAGCTATGAATAAAGCAAAATGGAGATAAAAGACATGTAGCAGACCTAATTAGTTATTGTTGCCTATTCTATAGGTTGTTCTATTTACTAATATATCAAATGATTTTAAAATTCCACTTCATACTAATATATAAAATGATGTCATAGTTTTTCCGATTTATACTTTGGATTGATATTAATTTGATCAGAGTAGATATTTGAAACAAAAGATTCATATAGCCAACCCAAAACTAGTTTCGGACTAAGACTTAGTTGTTGTTGTTGTTGTATTATTCTAGAGAAAACCAGATCTTCCATATTAATTTTTTAAATCCCTAGTTTTTGATTTCTACAAACCCTAGCCCTAACTTCTCAGTCCAAGTCACCCATGTCAACTTTGCATCAATACACATTCAATGTGCATAATGTAGTTGTTTATTGCATTAAGACAATAAATATCAACACTCTGGCCACCTACTGCTAGTCCTGCACTCAGTATAAACAACCTAGAGTTCATTAGTATATTAATTCATGCAATATTAATTGCTAAGGTCATATTTCTTTTGGAAAAGCAAAATAATGCCTATGCTGTTACCCTTATTCATTATCTCAAAAAAGCCAATATTGGAGTCCTGAGAACATAAATATAATTACACATATTGAAAGTTCCAATTGCTTTTCTGCAGCCTCATTAAAAACATTGTCAAAGCAAGTTGCTCTTTCGTAACTTGATGGTTTCATTATTTTATTTTTTTTTCAATCTCTGATAGGTCCCACAATAAATTACCAAAATATGTCTTGGACAGTATAGGCATGGACCAGTTCCAATATAATAAATAAATAAATAGCGTAACCACCAAGTGCTACAATTGCAAAGGAGAGATTATATTATGCCCACCTGAACTGATGTAGTACTAACTTCATTTGCATCTGCAAGACAGGAGATTATTTTTAGAGTTCCAATTAGACCCATCTTTTTGTACTTCAGATCACGATGGTTGACCTACCAGATGGGAGCCAAGACAATCAATACACCATAAACAAAGGTACTAAGTGAACAAAGAAAAGAAGGCGCTTAGAGCAGAGAGTAAGGAAAGCAATGTTTAAGCATATTTCCAAATACCTGCTTTCGTACTATCATTAAAACTTCACTTCGAAAGGAAGATCCAAAACATTCAGTAGTAGATCGAGAAAACAGTGCAAGGTGACTGAAAATTTCATAAACCTACATGGGGAAAATACCATGTGTAAAACTGGAATGACCTACAAACAGTCAACATATAGTGACATTAATAATTATTGTCTATTAAATAGCAGCCACCTTGTGTAGATTTTCAATGCTAAATCCCTCCAAGTAATCCAATATACCTGAAAACATAGAATAACACTCTTTTTTCTCTCACATGCAAAAAAACAATTAAGGGAACCAAGTGGCCAACAAATCAATATGCATGTCAAACATGAAATAGTTAAGCTACCATTTATATGCGTAGTAAGTGGAATTAACTCTTGTGGATATTTGGAGGCTAGGAAAGCCAAGACCTCCAAAGCAGAATTCACTTCAAAGCTAACTCCAGATCCAAGATGAGTTATAAGTGCACTAAGAACCTGCAAAGATGCTGGAATGAGACTCCAAACAATCACCAGCTAAAAATAAGAACTACTTCTTTGAGTTGCTTACTTCCTGTCTACAGTATGTATCTCCTAACTCTTCAAACAGACAAATGTAAATGTGAGCGCCAAACTCCCTAGCCTTCTGTTCTATGCGCGCCAATAAGTACTCCGATAGAGAAAGGAAGGATGGGAAACAATCCTGATAAAGAATAAATAATAACAATAATATGGAGACAATAAGGAGATTCCAAATTGGTATTATGATTCATATAGTCATTAGAATGAAGCTGATCTTCATTCCATGTAATATGGCATATACCTGCACCAATTCTTTATTCCCACAAATACACTGGTCAACCATAACTTTCTGGATACAATTATCAACAACTTTCTTCTTAATAACCTTCTGAATGCTCTTTTGCGTGGTCTCACCATTCTTGTATAACAACACAATAAGCCACAGGTCTATGGCCTTATGATCCTGGGGCCTCTCAAGGCTGATCAACTCTTTCAGAATCTCTTGGCTTAGCATCTAATTATAACAGCAAATACAAAAGGTAGAGATCAATAAGATTACTCACTTCTACGCTAAAATCAGTGCAGCGGACTTACATTCTTGAATAGAAGACTAGTTCTTAAGGCATCAAGAACAGAAGCCTCTGTATTATTGCCCATGGATGATTTTCCCTTGAGTTTTTTGTGCTGCATTGCATGAGAATTTGATATTCCTATGAACTTAAGCTGCTCCCGAATCTGCGACACTATTCTTTGAACATTCTGAGGTGTTGCCGAAAGTAGTAAAAATCTAAGTAAATAAGGCATGTATTCTCCGTCAATTGTCCTAATGTAAGACATTGCTATAGTAACAACCTAGAAAAGGGAGGAAAGAGGTTCAATAATAAAATAGAAGACTTTAAGCGGAATGATGTTATCATTTTAATAAAGAAAAGAGTAAAAATAAAGAACCTGTTCTTGCAAAATCTCATCCAAGTTAAGATTGGAAAAACAGTCAAGCACAGAAATTATGACAGAAGAATCTTCCTGGAGCATTTGTCCAAGGGAATCAACTACAGCCTTAGTATTTTGATCACCTATTATCTCGGGCAATGATCCTATAATCTCTTTCTTCAAATGTAGAGGGCAAATAGAAAGAACTTGCATCAATTTATCGCAGAAAGCATTAGAATCAACCATAAAATCAAGCCATCGAAATTGATTAATGATAAGTCGAGCGAAGTCGTCTTGGAGCGAACACTCAGGATGCACATCAAAATATTCAGGAAGTTTCTGCAGAAGCAACATTTGAAGGTCCAATTGGATGGACGGAACCAGCAAAAGTTGTCGCAGTAAACTTTCACTTCTGCAGTATTGGTTCGAAGAAACCAAAACCCTGCGGAATAGCCAAAAACAAAATTAATTGCCTTCCCTTTTCTAAATAATAATGATTAAAAATAAAAATACTATGAAATGTAAGTCTAACAAACGGACCTCTGAAGATTTTTGGGAGAGTCGATGTAAGAGGAGAAACCAGCAAGGAAATGAGAGCGCGTGGCAGCGCCAATTTCTGAAGCAGAAAATAGGCGGTCGAGATGGGAGCGGAGCTTGCAGAGATTAGCTGGAAGGCAGGGTGGGCCCGAGGGGTTGCTCAGGGTACAGCCTGCATCTGCCAGAACACACAACATTTTATCAATGGCGCCATTTTTTTCTGAACAAGATGAAGGTTCAGTGGCACTGGATTTAGGGAATTTCGGTGGAGGGAGGGTGGAGGCAGAGGACAAAGAAGGTCTCTTCCGGGAAGGGATTTGATGATGGAGGAATACCATTATTGCCTGGTGTGCTGTTGCTTCGACTTCACAATGAAATACGACTTTTCGAGAGGCTTAGATGGCGCCAAATTGCCATCAATGGGCGAAACTGGGGGACCTTTTGCGTTTGGGCTCCAAACCTAAACCTTTTTCCTTTTTTCTTTTTTTTTTTTTCAGAAAGGCTTCAAAACCCAAACTAGATGAGAGCCTGCGCCATTGCGTGCCAAGTTTTTTTTTATTATCTTTCGGGAAAATTATTTTATCCTTATAATTTACCTAAATTATTAATTTAACCTTATATTTTAAAAATATACCGCAAAACTGAGTCATTCTATCTATTTTTATCGATTAATCTTTTTTTATAACGTATATTACACTTTGATTATTCTTGTTAAATATTTATTTTTATAATATTTTTAAATTTTTTATTTATATAATATCAATAAATAACTTTTTATTTCAATTAAAATAAATATAATTTATTAATTTGTATTAAATTTTATCGTACAAATTATTTCAAATGCTACTTCTTACGTAGTTAATTTATTTTTATTTAATGAAAATGGTCTCATTATAAACTTCAATCATATTTCTAAGCATAATCTTTCAGTTACTAATTTATAAATACAAATTCTTAAAATCCTAATAGATGTAAAAAAAATAAATAAATCGTCAGTTAATCTCCAACCTCTGTCTTCAACCCCAAATCAATATATATCTATAATTATTTTTTACTATTATGTAAAAAAGGAAATGAGAATATATAAATTGATAATAATAATTACTACGACTTTAGTAACAATATTTCTTATCCAGTGTATTAGAGAAATGAATACATGTATATACACAAATTTTTGAAACTCCAAAAAGTGATCAAAAACAGAAATATATATACCCTTCTAGTTTTTTTTCCAGTTTCATAAACACTATTTCCTTTCAAGCTAAATAAAAAAATATTAAAAAAAATTAAAAATGCTTAATCATCAAGCAACGGATAGATAAACTTCTTACTAAATTAAAGTGATAGTAGTTAAAAATTAATTCAAAAATGAAAAAGAGACTAAAAAATAAAAAATTGATATTAAGAATAGAACTTTTTTCAAAACTCAACATATAATAAGAAATAAATTTTATTAAAAAATTATCAATTTAAATTTCAAAAATCAACTTTTCTTGAACGGGAAAGGTCATAAGTGAATGAAATTTAATGTTAATGAACAAAAAAAAAAAGATAAAGTCAAGTCAATAAATAAAAATTATAAAGCAAACCGTGCTAAGATCCAATATTGATCAACTAATGAGTTTATTCAAGTATTTTATTTCTCTATTGTTTTAAGTTATAAATTTAAAATAAATAAATAAGTTAGTTAATTAATGAAAAAAGATTACATAAAAAAAATGTTATATCCTCTCCAAATAAACTTCGATTTTTCCTATAACCGTACAATAAAATATTTTTTTTTCTTTTTTATCTCTCTACTAAATAAAATATTATGTATATTTTATAATATATTTTTAATCAATTAATAGAAAAATATTAAAAAACTCTAAATTATCAATTATTAAAAACTCAAGTTATTTAATAAACTCAAATTATTATGAATTATTCAAAAGGATATTTTAGAATTTCTAAAATTTCACTAATGTTATCAAAGGTAGGGGTGAAAAATTCGCGAATTTAATAAAAAATTCAAATCAAACTAAGTAATTTGATTTAGCTCGGTTGCCAATAAATTAGTTTTCGTTTGAATTGGTTAATTATAAATATTAATTTGATTTTTCGATTATGGTGCGATTAGTTTAAAAAAATTTTGGTTAATTCAAATTAACCAATTTAATACTCAAGATATATATTGTCCTCGGTTTGAAAAATGAAGGTGCTTAGGTCCAATCTAAGGGTTTCTAACATTTTTGGGTGCTTAAGTCCGTTTTGAGGCTTTTTGTAGTCTGAGGTGCTCATGTCCAATTTGAGGCTCTTTGATAATAGGAAGCAATACACGAGCTAATATTTGATGGCGTGACTCGGGCATTGCCTTAAGTTTGGAGAATGAAGGTACTTAGGCCCGATCTAAGGCTTTTCTTGTATTTTTGGGTGCTCAAGTTGATTTTGAGGCTTTTTGTAGTCTGAGGTGCTAAGGTCTATTTTGTGGCTTTTGGATAAGAGGAAGCAATGCATGAGTCAAGAATTGATGGCATGACTTAGGCATTGCCTCCTGTTTGGAAAATGAAGGTGCTTGGATCCGATTTAAGGCCTTTTGGTATTTTTGGGTGCTCAAGTCTATTTTGAGGCTTGTAGTTTGAGGTACTCATATCCGGTTTGAGGCTTTTGGATAGGAGGAAGCAATGCACGAGCCAAGATTTGATGGCATGACTCTAGTATTGGCCGCAATTTGGAAAATGAAGGTGCCTAGGTGTAGACATTGAACTTTTACCCCAGAAATAGACTTGATGATGATAGCCTGTACTGTTAAGAAGAGGATGAAGCATCCAAGGAACTTGATCCTAAAGTAATGATTCGAGTCTAGAAAGTGCAACTCTTAGCACCCTTTTCACATTTTTGGAAAAACGGGACCCATAAGCGCATCTCGAGTTCACCCAAGATGCACCTTAGTGTCCTATGGCACTCTGTAGATCACCGGGACCAATTTAATGAAAATCAGGTCAGTTTGCTGGTGGGGCCATCAATGATCCTTAAGGGACTCATTAGTGGTGATGACTTTTCCTATGGCAAAATGAGTTTGAAATGTTCGATTGATTCGATTCTTGAACTAGTGATCTTAGGGTAAGAAATTTGATCCATTGGATCATTTTCACGTTTTCAAGGTTCGTGCCGAAATAGGATCCGAAAATGTGCCCCAGGTGCACATGGGATAAATTTTCATGCCTTATGTCGACGTACATGCCATTTAAAATGATTTCATGGAAAATCAAAAACTGAATCATTTGTGAGGCCCACCAATGGGACCCATGTGTAGGCCCACATGCCACATAGGTAGTGAATAGTGCCAAAATGCCCATTTGCCTATAAATTCATCTCTAACTCTAGGGTTAAGGGGTTGGCATTTTCTTGGTTGGGCAATTGTGATTTGAGAGAAAACTAAGAAAAAAACACAAAAATAAAAAATCAAACAAAAACATGAATTAAATCAATTCTCCACCAAAATCTTAGGAGTTTTCTTAGTTTGATTGTGTGAGCGAATGTTTCAAGGATAGTCAATGAGTTTTACATACACAAATACTGCCAGAAACGAAATCAACACACAAATCCAAATCATCTTCAAAGATCAATTGTTCTTGAGGCGTTCTTCATCAATCTTCAAGCAAGTCATTGATTTTCCTTAAAAAAAAAGATAACTAAGAGTCTAAACTTCGTTGTCTTTTGATTTTCAATTTATTTTCTGTCTTATAACTCTAAGAAATTGAGTTTTAATGAGAGGAACACATAAAAATTTGATTTTGCAGCAATCTGCAGTATTTCTAGATGCGAAGGCACAAGCCTCACGCTTAAGGCATCAACCTTAAGCTGAGGGTGCACGCCTTCAAGCTTAAGGTGCCAAAAATACCTAAAAACGTGATAGATTGCTGTCAACCCCTCTCCCTTTTGATCTGTCGATGATTATAGCCTTCGTTTATCTTGGAATGGGACATGAATCACTTCTAGTAGTGTTAGTCTATAAGTTCCAGAAAAAAAACTACATAAAAAATATCAACTCATGCTTAGATTTTGAGATCGAAGTGGGTTAAGGCCTAAGGATAGAAAATTCATATTTGATCCGAATGGGTACGTTAATGATTTTAATCTTGTTTCTTGTAACGATTTGTGAATTTTGTTCATCTAACAAGCTGAATATTGTGATCATGAGCTTGAAACAATATTAAAATTGTTATATTTTTATTTTTGCAATTATTTATTTATGTGCATTTAATTATTGTATTATAACATATATTATATATTGTTTTTCTAATTTACTAACATCTCTAACATTTCTAACATCAATTTACATTCTCTCATTTTATTATATATTATTTATTTTGTGTGATTTATTTTATTGTTGAACTAACACTTGTGTTTTGATGATTTTTTATTAGTTCTTGCATTAATCATATTGTATGAATGTTTGAATATGATATAATTATTGTTGTTGCTTGTTTAATATTTTTAGTTTAATGTTATTTTTTATTCATATGGATTATAATAATTTTATTTTTATTGGTTTGTATTAATTAAAGGGGAAATGGGAATATATACGGAAATTAATGGGTAGAATGTATTTTAGAAGGATTGTAATTCTTTTCTCCTCTCTCTTTCTTTGTGGATGTTTAATTTTCATGCTTGATGGATGATTTAGAATGTGATAATTTGCTTGAATGACATCGTTTTTAAAATTGCATAAAATGTTTTACATTTCAATTTAATTTAATATCGCAATTAATAAATAAACAAATATATGACAACTAGGAGATTGGTTTATATCGGACGGAATGAGTGCCTAACACCTTTCCATCTCTGTACCCAACTTCCGAACTCATTCTGGTTAAAACTAGACTAATTAGTTCCAAATAATTAATTAATCTGAGATATTTTTCCCTAATTTAGTAAAATAGGGTGGCAACTCCAAACAATTTTCAAAACCTTACAAAAGTAAGGAAACCCTTTCCGAGGATTATTAGGCAAAATAAATTTTATTGAATAAAATATACCAAACTTGTTTAATTCGATTTACTCAAGACACTCTTGAGAAAACCATGAGACGCTGTGCATGAGCCTCGTCGTCCTCAGCCTAGCGACTCCGCTGGGGATTTTATGAGAGTTAACTCCATTGGTTGTCCAAATATTCATACTTATTAATTGTGCTATTAATTTAAATTGTGTTTAAATTTTTTGAACTTATAAATTTATGAACTTATAAATGTCATTCATGTATTTGTTCTTTTCTCAATATTCATTTCTACCTGACACCCTTAAATGATATTGGGGATATCATCTCCTCACTCTACTCGACTGTTGAGTACCAATTGGTATATTAAAAGAGTTAGCACAATCCGTTACTACCTTTTACTTAGACCCAAAGTAAATGGGAGGAAACAATCAATTCTCACTTATGGAACCCAAGACTCTGTATACCCGACCTAAGCTCATGTAGTGGACCATAGTTCTTTTCTCTTAGGATATACCGTAATAATATTTATTTGATACATTCATCAAATACATGTGAGAGACGTCAAGTCTAAAATCTCACGTTGGTTTATTGGGCCAACCCAAATGTCCTAGGAACAAGAGACTATAAACCATGAATCGTGTATAGGAGCTATAAGGGTGGAGGTCATGCATTTTCTTGCTCCCGTTCCCTTTGTTTGTATATATTTGCTATGTTTGTGTTGCGTTGCATTCATACATCACTTAACTTGTTTTCCTGTAGTCATATACGGGTGTTTTGTCATGCCTTGGTTCCATTGTTCAAAGTATTAAAGAGAGAAACACTAAAGAGAAATACTTGGATCAAAGTGAACCAAGTTCGGGAGTCGACATAAGAAGGCCCACATTTTAGATGTGTTGGGTTTGTAAAAAAAAAAAAACTGCAGTAGCACCAAATTTTGTCTACTTTAATTGTAATAGACTGATTTTATTTTAGTGTCGGTAATAGTAATTTACCGGTCTGTGAATAGTACCATAAGTCCGGGACTTGGTATTATTTTAGTCCGGAAAATTACGATGCATAGTTAATATTTTCTTTACTATTTTTGGAGCATGTTTCCATGATTTAGGCGGGTAGAAAATATTTCATAAATATTTTTGGAGAGTTTATGTATTAAATGCATAATATTTCTAGTGTGGTATATTAAGAGATAAATGAGGAATATTTAGAGCCATTAGATGAGATTACCTAAGACTTGATCTTGGCCATTGATTTAACATGAAAAGAGGAAGCAAAGTTTGACTTTGCCACTGGAGTTATCTACACATTCTCTCTCCTCTCTTCTTCTTCTCCATGCCATTTTCATCTCCTTCTTCCTCCTCCATTTCTTTCATTTCTTTTACCACAAATCACCACTAAACAACCTAATTAACCAAAGGATTGTGATTAATCCTTAAGAACCAAGTAGTAGGAGTTAAAATTTGGAGTTCTTAAGCTAGAGAATTGATGTTGCCATTGAAGAGGTAAGTTGTGATTTTTGGGTTTTGTGATTTTCTAAGTAGAATTTAAGGTTTAGATATGAAACTAATGCATTAAGTCATGCTCCTTTCATTTTTAATGTTAATTTTTGATTTTGATGAGATTTTC
>CANUEP010142378.1:0-18981 GCA_947857235.1 Jatropha podagrica | reverse complement strand
TAAATATTTACTTGAGAAAATATTGTTGTTATATGGATATGGGCCCGAGTTGTGCATAGTATTTATTACTATGGCTGGATTTGAATTGTTGACTCTGATAGATTTATAAATATTGTCATAATATGGACTTACTATTCCTTCAGTCTATTGATGTTGGGGTTGAATTTGGATAGTTAGGCTTACTACGGGTCTCGGGGGCCTTAAGCTTACCTAGGTCCTAGTGCCGGTCCGGCCCACGGTTTTGGGTCGTGACATGATTATACAATTAGGTCTTAAATAAAAATCATGTTAGACCCCTCATGAATATTTATATCCTATCATATACTAAAATGTAATATTGGACAATATTTGTACTCAATGCATTACTATTAGAGCAACAACATATCGGCCATCGCATTGGCTTATATTGGATGATATTTCCACTAGTACTAATTGGCTTTACAAGAACAGCAAAATGTTGCTGAATTGGAACATTCTCATTCTCGTGAATTGCGAGAATGGCATGGTAAAATATTGTCGTCCTCTCTAATTCGCATGGAGAGGAAAGGGGTGACTTGTTCTTAGGCAAACCAATGTCGGAGCACGTTCATCAACGAGAGCTTCCTACGGTTACGCTAGCTTTCAGAATTGGGTTTAACCGTTTAAATTCCTAAATATTTGATATCTTCGGATTTGTTTTGTTTCCCAAGTATTTATTTCTTTAAAAAAAATATTATAATTTGTTCTATAATATTTATTACATATGAGAAAATAGTTAATTTTAAAATATTTATCAGATTTGTGATTTATAAAGAGTAAAAAATATTTTCTTTCATATTTACCCTTTGTATATGATAAATAATTATTATTTTAATTTAATAATTTTCTTAAAGGACGTGAAATTTCAAACGTGACAAGTATTACGGAACAAATGTATATATATATATATTAATATTAACCAACTAAGCACTTAACCATGAAAATATAAAACAAGTCTTGAACTATTCCTATTATTAATAATTCAAATCGTAGATACAAACAAGTGTAAACTATTCAACTAAGCAAATGTAATATGTAATATCTAATATATATTAACTTAGAATATTAATTAAACATATATTTATAAAATTTTAATATAATCTATATAATATAAAAAAGCATAAAAGTCTATCGTAGATGACAATTAGGTATAAGTCTCTTAAATTGTAAATGTAAAGAGAGTAGTTATTTTTAACATAATTGTAAGAAAAGCAGTTATTTAGCACAATCATAAGAAGATCAATTGTCTCTCAAATTGCTAAGTGTAAGGAGAGTTATTATTTAACACAATTGTAACGAGGAGATAAGTTGTTTTACTTTTTCAGATAATGTCCTTATCAATATATAAATGCAAAATTACAAACTAATTGATACTAATATATTAAAAACTACTTCTAGTTTTGAAAAGCTTATTTATTTAACGAATTAGGTTCATGAGTTTTTAAATTTAACATTTTATTTAGAAATTAAAAAAAGGAAAGTAGGAATTTGAATAAAATTATATAAATATTTAATTAAAGGTAAAATGAAATAAGAATTTTAAAAAATAAATAAAATTATAAAAAAAAATACTTGTTTCCAATTACACAATGAAAGCTATAGTAAGATATTAATGTTTTAATATTTTAATGGATTGGATTAGCCTTATATAAATATAAATATAAATGTCTAACTCAACTTTCATGTATCATATACATTTCTAAATTCTTCAACTAAATTAAATAAAAATACATGTAATTCAAGTCATGCAAATTGAATAAATTATTATTCAAATTTTGATGGATTTGAGTTGAATCCATGATATCAACTCTGACTCTTCCATTGTGTATTTAATCTTAACACAATTAATTAAAGATATTAAATTTAAAAAAAAAAAAGAATTATTATCAGTAATAACGCGGGGGAGATTGAAAAAAGCAAATTCTGAAAGTAAAAATATACATTTCTAAATTTCTCAACTAAATTAAATTAAAATACATATAACCCAAATAATGAAAATTGAATAAATTGTTATTCAAACTTTGATATTCTTAGTTGAATCCATTATATCGTCTCAACTCCTGCATTATGTATTTGATCTTAATATAATTAATTAAAGATATTAAACTAAAAAAAGAAATTACAGTTAGTAGTAACGCGGAGAGAGTGAAGAAAAGCAAATTCCAAAAGTAAAGATCGGTGCTTTAATCTAATCCAATAAACTCTCCCACTTTATATAAAAGCTAAGTGTAAGTAGTAGCAGTATTTCAGATTATAGAATAATCATAAAATGATAAATGAAAAGAACAAAATTACATGAAAGTAATTTATTAGTTGTGTATATCAATATGTCTTTTCATTCTTAAAATTGATATTATATATACATATACACTAAATAAGTACATTACCTTAATATTTTAAATAAATAAATAATCATTTATAATATATTATAAATATAAAATTAAAAAAATTAATTTCTTTTTTAGTATAATTAGTTAAATTTTTAAAATTATTATCACTATTGAAATATATTAACAGTGTGTGTATTTTTCAATACAGGTCATATCACGCATAGCTTTTACTGTTACATACCTGAAGAATCTTAAAATTTTAATTTCAAAAGTTTTACATTTAAATTTAATTGTAAATTGTTAGCCAATGATTTTGTGCCACTTAATACATTATTATAACTTATTTGAACCTGAAAACCGGCTTGATTTACCTAAATTCAGTTGAAAAACCTGTAAATCGAACCGAACCAGTGAGTTGGACCAAACCGGTCCGAATCGAACCGGAATGGCACATTGTATGGCCTCTCTTTATTTTTTCTCTCTTCTTTTTCTTTCTCTCTGTGCGCTAATCTCAGCCATTCTCTCCCTCTCCTTCTCTTTCTCTCTCACTCTCGCTATCCGTTGAAGCTTAATTAATTATTGTGGTCAATGCGATTTGAATATATGGTTGAGTTCCATAAATTGCTTGTGTATTATTTGGTGGAATTAAGTTAAATTTGATTAGGGACAGTTAATTGCTGATGAAGATCAATTTAATTAGAAAAGCATTAATAAATTAATTACATTTAAATTATTGTTAAATAAATTAAATTGAGGAATTTTTACGATAATTATTGTCGAGAATAATAAATGATCAAATTGATCGTGTAGTTCACTTTAAATTAAGAGATTAATAATTAAGGTTTAAATAATTAAAAATAGAGATATATTATTATGATCATTAAGGATTAAGAATCAATTAAAGAAAGTAAATCAAATAATTGATGAATATTTGGAAATTCAAAATAAATTAAGTAAAACAGAAATTTATTGATTATTAATTTTAAAAATAAGATTTTATTATGTGATTATATTTGTAGTGAATTGTATTATTTAAAAGAATATAATCGGTTGATAGAATGATTTATTTTGAAGTTAATTTAGTATGATATGATTTATTGGAGTTGAATTAAAGGTTTAATCTAATTTATAAATTAAGAGTTGAATATGAATTATTATTTTGATGGTTGAACAATGAGATTGATTGAATGCCTGAATGGATGGTCTATGTGAAGAGTGGTTAATGAGTGTATTAAGTTGATATATTAAAATGAATAAGAAGTTATGTTTAAGGGAAATACCACTAAAATTCTAATAGGAGTTGAAATCAAAGTAGTTACTTATATAAGTAAATAACTATATTAAATTAGTTCTTTAATTTCTTAATTATGAGAATTCATTTATTTAATTATATTTTTCTTTATTATATATGTCTTTCTAGATAGACCGAGTTCTTTTATTGTTCCTGCAATTCAAAATTCAAAATAGACTTGAATTATTCTACTATCATTGTAAAATAATAAATGGTGCATGGTACCATCTGCATGCACGCATTTCATACATATATACATATCCCTTATATTATTTAAATATAATCAATATTCAGTTTTTAACTTTATTGTTATTATATTATTGGTATTATCCATCTTTTAAATAAATGGTGCATGCTACCATATGCATGCACGCATTTCATACATATATACATATCCCTTATATTATTTAAATATAATCAATATTCAGTTTTTACTTTATTATTATTATTATATTATTGGTATTATCCATCTTTTAAATATAATACTATAATCCTATAATGATCTATAATTACAGCCTATGATTACATTCATATATTGTATATAATTTATTGTTTTAGTTAAGCTGTTAGCTTAATTATGATGCGATCATGGTGTGCTTTTTATTTGGATGAAAATTAGGACGACGTTGGTCATTATGGGACCATTAGCCAAGTTTGAGTGATCGACTATGAGTATGAGAAAAGTAGGCCAATAGTCAGTGGGTGGATTTATGACACCACTAATCAATTTTTACATATTGTAATTATTTGAAAGTGACATTTAAATGTGCTGATATTATGACATATGCTTGATAAATTGTGTTTCAATTTCTTAAATTGTGGAAGCATTCTGCTTGATTGTGTGAGTTACGTATTATTTATTATTATTCACTGAATTTGCAAAACTCACCCCCATTTTATAAACTTTTTTAGGAAGCAAAGATTTGCCAGTTATAAAGACTCTACTTTTTTCTCCGTAGAGATTCAATATTTGATTTTAGCTTTTAATATGGATTGTATGACATGTTTGAAATAATTCGCGCCTATTTATTGGATTCTGCAGTTTAGGATCTTGAATTTACATATGATTATGTAAGAATATATCGTGTGCTGATGAATATATTTGTGGAGTTCTTTTTTTTCTGATATCTTGAAGGATTTATGACAGGAATAGTTTTTCCATTTTATGAATGATGAGTTTTGTATAATAATATATTTTTATATATATGTACAAACCTAAGCTATGAGTTTTACATGAAATTGAGGCTGACCCAGGATTATTAATTGACTGATTTTTGATTAATTGCATAATATGAGCTTACTATTTTTAGAGTCAGATGTTAAAAAAGACAGGTTTTTCTTAGATTAGACTTACTACAGATTTGGGGGACTTAAGCTTAGCACGATCTAAGTGCTTGTCTAGCCCATGGAATTTAGTCGTGATAATACCTTAGTGAAATGCTTCATATGATACTTAAGGAGACATATCTTAATATTGCAATTTTTTCAGTATATTTCAATGAGATAAAATTTTGTAATGCATTTCACAATCATTTCAGTATACAATTTTAAGGATGTCAAAATAGGTCATTACACACAAATATATTCACCTAACATGCGAAATAAATAAATTAAGATTGATGTTAAATGAGTTTGTATCATAAACGGATTATCCATTTATGACACAAATATGAATATATTGTGTCATGGATTGACTCGCGGGTTAGGTGAGTGACCCATTTATTTAAGGGTAGACATAAATACTCTAAATAAAATCTTATTTAAACATTATTGTTGTATTACTTTTTCTTATTTTAGTTGTGAATATTGAAAAATCTATGCATTTTATATATAAAAATTTATTTTTAAATATGATATGAGTTAAATTGGTAGAAACTTAAAAATATCATAAGTAGGTTAAATGGATCATATATAGGTTAACATGACTCACTTAATAGGGGATTACACAAGTATACGAGTCAACACAACTTACTTAACTTATTTATAATATTAGACGGGTTACACATGTCGTGTTCGTGTCACCTGTTTAATTTTTGTATCGTGTTCACATTGATAAATTTGATACGATTATTAAATAGATCGCGTTCGTGTTGATCCTAATTGTATAGCGTGTTATGCGAATACATGTCAAACTTGATGCATCAATCCATTTTGACATGATTAACAATTTTATTATTTTTAAATGATGTTATAAAAAATTATTTCGTCCTTTAATATTACTCTGCACAATCACTAGTATCACTTAACAATAACAAAATTACTTCAATAAATCTACATTTATCATTTATAAATAAAATGAGTTGTATGACCATGCATCCACTCACATTTTTTTATTCAAAACTTGGAAGTTTGAATTTTTTTTTTTAACTGCTTTGACCTTTCTTTTATTAATTTAATTAATTTTTACTATAATCCAATGCATTTCTTTTATATATTAGCTATGTTATGTTACATATCAATGAGTTTTCAACCAAACTATTCTTTGAGAGCTTAAAAATATTCCCATGTTCTATTTTTTGGTATAACAGTTAGGTTGTGTACACATGGATTAGGTGCAGCGGCGCACCTCTGAAAAAAAGACCCATCTCTCCTTAATGGGATGGCATAAACCCACTCCAATAGTCCAATTAAATATTTCATTGTTTTATAATTAAACCAACTCCATAAAGTACACCACAACCTAATTATTAAGTCCCATCCTATCTCTATATAAAGGAATTTCTATTGAACCCAAACATTCAACACAGAAATAATTTCTTTTTTCTGTTCACTAATTCAAACAAGATGATGAAAACAATCATAAGGTTGGGTGTTATTATGAGCATAGTGCTCAAATTAGCCATGGCAGCAAATTACACAGTTGGAGGCCCAATTGGTGGGTGGGATACCACCACTGATTTGCAAACTTGGGCTTCCTCTCAATCCTTTTTAGTTGGAGATTACTTGAGTAAGTTTTTAATTGAAAGAACTGTTTTTCAATTTTTGTATTTTTTATTTAATTTGTAATTTTGAGTTTTATTTATAATTTTAAATTTGATTACCCAATTTAAAAATATTAATATTTAGTTATAATATATCTTTTTAATTTTCTTGAAAACTAAATGGTCTAATTTGATAAAGATGGTAAGGGGGTAATTGATAGTTTGATGGAAATTTAAATTATTAATTCAAAAAATAAAAAAAATATATATCTACAGAATATAAATACTAAGACGTTTTTAAAATTTTAAAAGTAAATAACTGTAATAAAAAAATACAAATTAAGACATATTTTATTGATACGTGTATATATGGTCTGAAAATAGATTCAGATTTGAATTTTCCTCTCAATACTAAGAAAAAAAAGAAACTCTAATAAAAGAAATAAGTTAAAATTAACAGTATTTCATTATTTAGTAAGATAATTCAATTACAAAAACTATAAAACATGATATAATCTAATTTGATTTTTTTTTAATTACAGTTTTCCAATATGGGCCCACACACAATGTATTTGAAGTTTCAAAAGCAGATTACGACTCATGCCAGATCAGCAATCCAATTCAGACACACTCTGGTAGCAATACGTTAATCCCTCTCTCTTCTCCTGGTAAGAGATACTTCATTTGCGGAACAACAGGCCATTGCAGCCAAGGAATGAAGGTTGAGATAGACGTTCTTGCTACTACTTCTACTCCACCACCACCAACCGCCTCACCTACATCACCGTCACATCTGGTTTCTCCGGTCACCGATCCTCCCGTTTCCTCCCCATCTCTGTCGCCATCACAGCCACAACTCTCTCCAACAGTGTCTCCATCATCATCTCCTACTATATTTCCTTCTCCTAATGTTTCTTTGCCTCCTCTTGCGCCATCTTCGGCTAATAGAGATAGCTTACGGGCAAGTCTAACAATGGGCTTTAGTCTGGTCATTATGATGCTTATGGGCATTTGAAGAAGATCAATTTTTTACATTCTGTTAAATTTTTTTTAGCACGTTCCATGTCTTTCCTGTAAGTGATGTATTACTTACTTACTGCATTTGGATGAAATACTAATTCTTGAATTTCCGCAATTTAGGCACGTTAATATTTAACCATTTTCTAAATGATGATTAAAAAAAGTTATAAAATAGAAATCACCAAAAACTCTTTTACCGTTTGAAGCAAAAACTCTTTCAGCAACCTTTCCGTTTCATATCCCATTGCTACGATCAGTTTTGGATTTGCACAAATGTGAAGCAAAAACTTCTTCAGTAACAATGTATATAAAAGTAAATTCATTGGAAAAAAGATATTAACAATATAAATAAAAGTAATTAAAGTTTTGCGATATTGAATGTTATATGCAACAAACAACTTCCCTTACTCCGATTCATTCAAGATTTTTCCTTTACTAAAAGAAAAAATAAAAGTGTCAAAATAACATAAATATTATATAAATTTCGCGCTTGCACACCGATATTTATATAAGTTAAATTAGAAAATAATTTATTGTATTTAATAATTAATTTTTAATACAATGCAACCAAATAGATTAAACTTGAAAATAATCAAATAATATGTTGCCATTGTTGAGAGATGAATACAGTTAGAGCCTCTCCAAATGTCATTCTCTTTGATTAAATATTATATTTAAAAAATTAATTAAATTGGTCAATAAAAATACAGAAAAATAAGAAAAAAATTCTAAATAAATACTCGATAATGAGAATGTCTTATAAATTCCTTTTGTTTCAGCTTTTATATTGTCACGACCCATTTCTATGGGCCGGACCGGCAATAGGGCCTGGAAAAGCTTAATGCCACCAAGGTCCGTAGTAAGCCTAATATCTGATTTTAACACCATAATTATGTGAAATTATTCTACAAGTTGGCCCATTATATTTTTAATGATTCAAATTATTACAGGGCCTTATTTCATTCAACTCAACTGTTCCCATAAAATTTTACATACACTTAACATTTTTATTACAATCATAAAATCTTATTATAACTGCGGACTTTCTACTACTGTATAATTATAAAGAATCCTAAATAATTATATCCTATACATTTAAATATTCTTTTACATAACCTTGAAAGAAAAGAAAACTGAAGCTCTAAATTCTAACAAATGATTCACAATCTCCTGAAACAAAATAAGGGATAAAAAGGGAAATGGGGAAGTATAAAACTCAGTAAATAATAACATATAATACCAAACCCACACATTCACACAAATGATACTTAAGGCATTCTAAATGAACAATCTCTATTCACACAATGTCAACCATATCATCCACAAACAACAACAACCATATGCACATCAAGTGGATGTTAGTTAGTGAAATCACCTTAACAGGACCATGCTCTCCCCAAGCATGCTTTAATATCCATCATATCACATCATATAATCTCATGGTCCTGTGACTTATGCACCCAGAGAACCCGCCCCCATTCAGGCAAAACTATAATCAGATAAAAATATTTTTCGCAAAATAATTTTCTTTGTGAAAATATTTTTTCATGACACGTGTCATCATCCAGAGTGCACAAGGGGAGCGCCACTCCCACCGCTTATAGCCCACTGACGGCATTCTCACCATGCTCGTGCTCTCAACCCAGGTGATTCACATCATTCCAACTCCCACACAACAATCACATATCATTATGTACAAATCAATTATTCACAACATTTATCATTGCACAAACATTCCTCCACATTCTATGTATGCAATAATTTAGAAATAATAAGCACAAGGTATAAAATAAATTATGCTGTAATAAATTTGGTAAAGCATTATATATTATTACTCACCTAAAAGCAAAAAGTTGATTTCCACAGATTAACCAGACTTTCACAACTGTTTATTGAGCTTCTTCAACCTAATATCAAATTACATTTTATATTCAGTCCTCTATTAATAATTATGTTCTTTATTTACTTAAGCAGATTAATTAACTTTCTTTTATGATTTGTTTGTTATTTCGAAGTCCATACTTTAGTTCAAGTAAGGATTAAAATTTATTTAGTTTCTTTATTATTTTTATTCACAATCTAAATTTATACTCTACTTTCTACTTTCATCAAATTTTATTATTTATACTTTTAAAGTAAATCAATTATTATAGATTTATTTATTACTTTAATAATTAAAGAAATAATTCACTTAACTTAAATCTCATTTATCAAAATCATTACCCAATTAACTTATTAAAATCATTTAATTAAATATTTCATATTTCTTTACCACCTAATTAAATTTATCATTCACTTTAATAATTAGATGAAATCATTAATTTGCCACATTCTATTTATTAAGGTCATTTATATGCATATATGCATAGGTATTTATTTATTTCACCTTCCAACTAATTTGGTATTTAACTTCCTAGATTTCATTTAAAATAATATTTATCAAAATCCTTTGATCACTTATGTCCCTTAATAACTTTAAGTTTTATAAATTATTTGCCTAACTTTGGTATTTAACTTGATTTATTTATTAAAATCATTCTTTATTTATTTTACTAACTAATATAATAAAATTTTGGGATTAAATCCTTGAATTCATTTATTTTCTTATATTTCAATAATTGTTTGAAAATTCTATTTTTAAATATTCATTACATTCTATCCATTACATATTCCATTTTGTTATTACTTAATTAATTTATTTCTTCAACAATTTATTTTCTTAAATAATAATACAATGTATTGTTGTATAAATTGATTCCTCTTTCTCTTTTTCTACTATAATTTGGCAGCATCTTATTTATAAATTGAGTTAGCCGTAATTAAACATTTCATTAATCAAAGGTAGATCATTAATTAATAGCTCTTTCATAATTAATAAAAATTTCAGCAACATTTTCTATATAAATAGGACTTTCTCCATTATCAAAAATACACAAACAAAAAATCAATTCATAGCCCAAATCTACGGGCAGCCATTAACAACATTTTTCCATCCTCCATTTAACAACATCAATACAACTTATAATTATCATTCAAAATTATAATTTAGTTTATATAATCAACAAAATATAAGTCATATATAAAAATACACCATCATATTTAATTATTAAATGACTTCACAGTTGTACTCAACCCAAATTAATTTATCTAACAATTCAATTTTCTAGCCCCTAATATTTAAACTAAAAACAAGTTTAGTTCCTAATTCAAGCTAAGGTAAAAATTTCATTTACTTTTTAAATCATTTAACTTCATTAAGTCATAATTATATAATTAATTTCGATTCGTATATAAAATCTACTTAACTAATTTCAAGTTATCAAATTTCACAATTACCTTTAAATAAAACCATACTTCTCAATAAAAATTATATTTATTTTAACTTCAAAAATTATTTAAATTAATGTATAAAATAGGCACTAGCCTTCGGTTGCAAATTCTAATTACACGGTTGCGTTCACAGCATCGAGGAGAGAATTCTCAACTTATAATTATCGAACTCGCCAGAATTTTATAATCAACACATCAAAATGTTCAGATTTTCATGATTTCTTCAATTCCCAACTCAATTTTATCATCTAATGTCTAATTTTATCAATTATCCAAATTTATACAATTAAAAACCTAAACTCTAAATCTTTAAATCTTCAAAAATTATTGTGTTTTAACGCAATAGGATCGATCTATGGTAGAAAGGGAAGGATTTCGAGCTTACCTTGCTGTCCAAGCTCGTCGGCAACGCTCTCATTCGCCAGAAAATTGATGAGACGCAGCTGTCGGAGAAGACAGCATCGTTCCTCGCTACTCAGGGCCTTCTCTGCATCGGAGGAGGATGGGAATGAGTCCAGCGGCCTGAGGCGAGCCGGTCGCCATCTCTCTCACGTTGAGTGGTGGCTGGAGTTGGTCTGGCAGTGGTGGCGGCTTCTGCGATCGGGAGAGAGGGATGAACGGAGAATGAGAGAGAGAAAGAGAGAAAGAGAGGAAGGGAAAAATATATATATTTTTTTAACTAAATGGTTCCGATTCGATTTGAATCCATTCGGTCCACCTCATCAACTCAGTCCGGTTTTTCGTTGATTTAGAGATTTTCAATTGAGTTTAACTATTTAAATTTGACTTTTTAAGTTCGATTTGAAGAACACAAAATTTTCTTTCATTGGCTAGAATTTATAATTAAATTTTAAATCAAAATTCTACAAAAATAAATTAACGGGTTATTTCACATATAGATATACAGATGAAAAAAATAATATAGTCCTGAAAACAGGACCGGGCCAGCCGGTTCGACCGGGAACAGAATTATGGTCTGATCCGGATTATGTAGAAAAATCGGATATTCAAAAAATAGTCTGAACTAGTAAAAATCAAATGAAAATTCGCTAAAAAACTAGTGGCCTGAACGAGTTAAAACTGGTTTAATTTAATTTCTAGGTTTTTTCAGAAAATATAGGCTTTTTCAACATTTGAGTCTCTTAAAAATCAGACGCACTGATTTTTTTTTATTTTTGGATCTCTATTTCTAAATCCAAAGTTTTAATATGTTAATTAAATGAAAAATAATAATATATTTTGTGGTAATTAATTTTTTTAATTTTAACTTTATTCATTTTTATTTTCTAAAATTATTTACTAATTTTCACTTTTTTAAAATCTAACTTTGAAAATGTTTTTTATTTGAATTTGAAATTTTTGTATAATCTATATTTTAATTTTATTTAATAAATATATGTAAAAATATTATATATAAAAATCTGATTCAATCGTATTGAATTCGGTCGAATTTTCCAGTTCAATCCTACCTTCACTGATTCACTGACTGGTCTGATTCTCAAAATACTGAAAAATAGATTTTATTTTCTTGCATATAAAAAAATATTTCCTTTTCCATTTTTTTTTGTATTTTTAATTAACATTTACTCTTAATTAAAACTTGTTTCAAAATAATTAAGGTACTATACTTTGAGGAAGTGAAAATTATCAATTGAATTTTATTAAAAAAATCCAATTAATTAATTAATTATATATATATAATTTTTAAATATGTAAAAGGTAAAATTATAAATTTATAATAATGAGATTTTCCATCCGATCCAAATATAGGGTGAAAAATGAGGAAGGAAAATAAATACTAATTTTATAAAATACATAGATGTTTGCAATTTTATTTTTTCAATATATATTTAATTTTTAAAGCTAGTCGAAAAATTGAGCTTCACGTGCGGGTATTTAATATTATTTTATTAATTTTAATAGTTTATTATATGATTATTTTTGATAAATTATTATGAATAATTAAACTATTAGGAAGAATAATCAAAAAGCTACCTAAATATATATATATATATATATATATAGGGCGTGAGATAAATTCTCTTTTAATTTCACAGATGCAAACAATAATATAACTGAGTCAAAATAACATATAAACTCGAGTTAGAATAGACTCTTTATAATTATAAAATGCTTCCCCTTAAACTTATCGGACTTCAAAAATTGCTTATAGCTATAAATTTTGCTACCAAAATCATATATAAATACAACTCAAACATTGAATAAGTTTTGTTGCAGTTCCAGTTCCAGTTGTATTTAAGTACAATTCAAATTTCATGAGATAATCATAAATGGATAAGATTCAACAATTTAAATAACTAAATGTGGATAATTGTAAGAATATATTTGTTAAAATATTTAAATTGTATTTAAATACAATTCAAATATCATGAGATAATTATATATAGATAAAATTTAACAATTTAAATAATTATATATGTATATATATATAAAATGAACCTTATTGGTAATATATTGATATGAACAATTTCATTGTAAAACTGTAACTAAAAAAAAAAAAAAAGAAAACAGAAAGCAATTAGTTGCAAAAAAGGTGAAAAGGGATAAAGAACTTATTCATAATTTTTGAATCGAGGTTTTTGTGAAAATATAATGAATATTTTGGAATATTTATTGAAATCTTATATAGAGAGTAGAATACTATGTTTATTTAATTTAGAACACTTTTTGATATAAAAAAGATAAAAATCAAAGAAATAAAAATACAAAAAGAGAAAGAAGCTATAATGTGAACTTCTCTGGGGAGCTTTCATTAAGAAGAAATAAAATAAAAAAAATAAAAAAGGAAAGAGATAGAGTGAAAGAAAAATAAAGAAATAATTAAATAAAATAAAAAAAAAACAATAAAAAGGGAAAGAAATGGAGTAAAAGCAAAAAATCAAATAAAATAAAAAAAGAAAGAAATAGAGTAAAAGAAAAAGCGCATAGGTTTATTAAAAATATTAACAAAGTCTTTTATCCTACTAATGAAATTGCATAGGTTTATTAAAATTCAATGAAAATGAAAGTAAAGAATATGCATTTTACTTCAATAAATGTTTGAAGTTTTCCTTTCCCAAAACACAAAAATTATCACAAAGAGCTTTAACCTGGTCACATGCATAGTTCAATTAGTAATTAAAATTTGGACAAAATTTAGCAACAAAGGGATCAAAAAGAAAATCACCACTTCTTTTGTTAAAGTATGATCTCTTATTATTGAAGAAACTGGATCCTCAAAAACTATAGAAGTAATCAAACTAAGAATTTTAAGAGGCATGTCAGACAAAAAAAATCAACCGTCGATCTCAAGAGCTGTGTTAGACCAAATAAAATGAGCAGCTGGGTCTACTTTTCTTACAATGCTTTCTCCATCTTCATCCCTGTTGCATTTTACCAAACTATAACATACTTCTACATTCTGGAGTCACAATTTCTAAAAGAGTGACAATATGCAGGTCAAATTCAATATAATAAATCGATGTTGGATGAAATATCGTGCTATAAATAAAATAAAAAGCAATAAAAAAAATAAAAGAAGAAAGTACTGTACAAAGAGATACAAACCATTCAAGGAACAATGTTATATATAAAAACTATAATGTGTGTTTGGATTAAAAATTCAGTTAAATTTTAGGTAATTTATAATTTATATAATTTAAATAACGTATTTTAAGAATTAATAGATACTTACCGTTATATATATAGATAAAGTTTAATAATTTAAGTAATTCCATATGGATAATTTATAATAAATAATTAATTAAAATATTTAAATCGTTCAATTACAATATAAAAAAATAAATAAATTTTTAAAAATTTATAAAAGAAGAAAAATAAAATACTGAACGAAGAAAAAGTTTTAAAATCTTCAATTTGTTTCAGCTTTTATATATATATATATATATATATATATATATATATATATATATATATATATATATATATATATATATATAAATTATTTCGGTTTCATTCGGTTCTCTAATTTTCTTTTTTTAAAAAAAAGGTTATTTTATCATTTTGAGAGTTGAAACTCAACCAATCAAATGCTCGCATATTTTGGAAATACATACTTTATTAATACAACCTAATTAGAAAATTAAAATCATAAATAAATAAAAAATTGACTAATTGCATTTCCAGATCCCTTCTTTTCTTTTCTTTTCCCTTCTAGTCCATCAGAATTTAGTAAGAGCGCGAGCATGTAGATCCTTTCTCCTTTGTTATATTTTTGTTTGTTTTTTTTTTTCTTTTTTTATTGTTTATTTAAATTAAATTGCTGATATGTGTCCCTTTCAAACAGATATTCGATTTTTTTTTTCTTTTTGGTTTTCTTTTGTTTCTTGTGTTCAGTGATTATTACTCCCTTAGACAAAGTTATTTTTGCACAAAGATTAAAGTAGATTTTTTTTTATTTCTTCTACTGTTAAAATTATTTATGTTAAATATAAGCAACCAATTTACAAATGGCCAAATGTATAAATTTACCTGTGAAGTTTATGCAATTTATTTTATAGCACCATCAAAGTTTTAAAACCCGTTTAGAATAAATGAATTTCATAAAATTTTATAAAATTTATTTAAAAATTCATTTTTTCACGTTGGAAATAAAAAAAAAAGTAGATTTCAATTATAGAAATTCAATTCTACAGAATTAACTATAACTACACCAAATTCTACAAAAATTGATGGAATTTCTAAATAAATTTCGCAAAATTAAACACTCCAATTTTTGTGACAAAACTACCATCTTCTTCTACAAATTCAATTTTTTAATTTTTTTTTACTTATTTAACTGATTTATTTTATCAAACCTGATTATAATTATAAACCATAAGACTTTATTTGACAAAACTACCTCTCTATAGAGCGAAATATTTCCTTGCTTTTCCCTTGTTTTTTTTTTCTTTTTGGACTTTATAGTTATTAGTGCAAAACTACAGTTTTTGTCATATGCACCAATGTTTTCAAGTATAATTAACAACAACAATAGCTTTTTTTTAAATATTTTTATAGTTTCTAAATTAATTAGTGAAACAAAGAAGATATTTTACATCTTTTTTTTCTTGAACGGAGACATTTTGTACAAATTAAAAATAACTATTATAATGAATATTATAATTATTTTATATATTATATTTATATAATTAATTAATTAGTTAGGGTGGAATGTGAGTGTATTATTTTTATAAAATTTATTATTTATATCTTAGTAAAAAAAAAAGTTATGATATTGTATAGAATAAATATAAATTGGTGTTTATTATTTATTTTTATTAGATTATTATGTTAAGGGTATTTGTTTTTATTAGATTATTTTGTGAGATTCAATTCAATTTCTTATTTTAAATTATAGCATACCAAACATGACAAATTCATTTATAAATTTATATTTTCACATTTCAATAATAAGTATACCTCTTATCAAAATAAAATGTGAAAAATGCAAGGTTATAATTAAATTCTTATAAAGTTATTTTATTTTAATGACAAATATAATTATTATTAAAATATAAAAATATAAAATCATATAAATCTTTCACAAATTTGAAGATGCCACAATGTGAATAGTATAAACTTCAGGAATAAATTTATGTATTAGGCTATTTATAGTAATTGGACCATCTATAAAAAATTCATAATATATATATTTTTTTAAAAAATAATAACCAATTTAATGAGCTAATTATTTTCTCGAACTCACCATTCAATTTTTTGTTAGAATTTCTTACAAAATTGCCAAATTCGTTGAACCTTATCTAATTTTGAAATTTTGTTTTGTCCAGAGGTGAGGGTGCTGTTCTCTCTCAGATACTTAAAATGATTTAAATTTAATTATTAAAATCCTAATATATTTAATTTCATGAAAAAAAAGGCAATAAGGCCTAGCATCCATTATCCATTATCCATTATCCATACCTCTCTTCGATTCGCACTTGGCATGAGAAAAAAAAAATGCAGGTCCAACGTGCATCACTCTTTTTTTCCCCGTATGCAAGACAAAATCCAGCAATAGTGATATGCATAACGCAAATGGCCACCCATAAGTAGAAACACCAAGAAAATGACTTGAAAGGAAAGTGACTAGAAAAAAAAAAAAAAAAAAATGCACGACTGCAATTCAACAACATTCATGGGCAAAGCAAAGCAACAATGACCACTTAAACTATTACATGCTCTGGACTGCAGTATTTTTTTCACTTTGCTCTATCAACAAGAGAACTCCATCAATTGATTGAAGCTTCAAAGTTCTTAACTCAAAGAAAAGAAAGCATATGATACTGCAATCAAACAAAATGTTTTTTATAGGAAAATATAAAAAGAGAGTTCTTTCATTCTTTCGTTTCAATATATAACTTTCATTGGAAATACTGAAGCTAAAAGAAAAACAACAACAAACATGTCGAGCGTTATACATTTAACAGCAGGTTTTCTGGGAGTAAAAACGAGGCTTCACCAGAGGCCTCTACAAGGAATAGCATCGGCTAATGGAGTTGAAAGTTTTCGAGTATTAGATGAAGTAAAGAGGCTAAGACATGGGAGCAAAGTAGCACAAAACCTCATGCTGTAGGAGTTGAAGTTACCACTACTAGCTTAGAGGTATGATTAGCTAATTGCTTATACAATTGTTACTATTTGATTATAAGCTGTAGCCATGACAGCGTAGTTAGAACCAGTGCGTCCTCATATGTCATATCCACACATAAATAATGAATTTTATCATCACGTAAAAATAAGGTAGTGACTGTCCAATCGAATCATACTTTTGTCATTTACAATCTATGATAGAAATTGAAAGGCATAAAGTTAAAGGAGGCTGAATTTACCTTTTTGACCCTAGCACATGGGATACATCTCCCGCTCCAGCAAAAGAACATATGGGGGCAACATGGTTATCAGCATAATACACAGGTCGTAGATATTTATGCGTATAAGAGGATAATGGCAAATGGCTCTTTTCTAAAGAAAAGAACCCACATTCAGCAGATATAGTACACTCTATTTCATGCAAAGAGAAGGATAGAGACCAATAATTACTTTATTCTAGCAGTAAAAAGGCAGCAAAGCATACCCATTTCAAGACACCTTCATTTTTTATTTTTCTTTCTTCTAGAAAACTTCTAAATTACTTGTCTAACCTCAAGAAAATGCAGGCTCCTATCACTTACGATGAACAGCTGTTGGTGAACTATGTGCCAATTTGTTTAATGCTACCTGTAAGTCGCACGCATTTGCTTTATTTACTTGTCTAATAACGCATTCTAAGACTGCAATCATAAATTGCAAAGATAAACATGCAACTAATTTTTATTTCTCATCTCTTTCCTCTCTACAACAGTTGGGAGTTGTTACAGCTGATAATGAATTCAAAGATAAAGATACACTAGGAAAGCAGGTCAAGGAGCTCATAGCGGCTGGAGTTGACGGAGTTATGGTAGATGTGTGGTGGGGGATCGTAGAGGCGAAGGGCCCGGAGCAGTATGATTGGAGTGCTTATAAGAGCTTGTTTGAACTCATTCAACAATGTGACCTACAAATACAAGCTATAATGTCATTCCATCACTGCGGTGGGAATATAGGGGATGCTGTTTTTATCCCTATTCCCCAATGGGCGCGAGATGTTGGAGACTATGATCCTGATATCTTTTATACCAACAGGGCAGGCACCAGAAACTCTTAGCCGATGATATCTCCACATATCATTCCTCTGATTTAGGAACAGATTATAATTAATTTCCAGTAATTAATCTCTGTAATTCCTTTTATATATTCTGTTTTAGCAATGACCCTATTTAAAGGGTCTTGTACATCAATACAGGGCAAAGGATTCCAAATCCTCAAACATTTTCATGGTATCAGAGCTTCGTTTCTGAAAATTATCCCTCCTTGAAAATTATCTCCTTTCTCTCTCATATTTTTTAGCTGTTGCCGCCGATAGCCATGACACAAACAGAAGACCCATCTTCGACCTCCAACCCTAAAACACCCACCCCCATTCACCCTGCCTACTCTGTGACTAACATCCAATAAAAAATAAGAACCCTAGATGGTGGCACAGTTACATACA
>CANUEP010142344.1:0-56892 GCA_947857235.1 Jatropha podagrica | reverse complement strand
CCGAACAATTTCCAGACACATTTTATGAAAAGATTCAAGGGAACTATCATCCATTTGGAGCCAATCAGCATTTGATTTTACATTCAGTTCCCTTCTTCCCAGGTGCTTCCATTCAATTGATTCATGGTCTCTTAATGTCTCACAAAGAATCCCAAGAGCCTGATTGATGTAAAGTAGAGCAAACTATATTAGAAAGATCCATTGTTACCATATATGCAAAACTAGGGATTCAAACTAATTGGAACCCCAAATATTGAAGTATCTTGTAACACATGTATTCAAAGCATGCATGCATGAATATAGTGATACATGGAAATTTCTCACATGAATTTCCGCATCACATTATTCAGCGAACTATTTTAAATAAATTGTTTTTTTGTCTTCAATTATATCAATTCCATTAAACTTGTCAGTGTCAGATAAAAAAGTAGAGAGGAGGGCCATGGGTCTCCATTTCAATTGATTCAATATCTAAAAGTCACGTTTTGACTTGCAAACCTGATGCTTTATGGAGAAATTAGAGGGGAGGGGAAGCGGATTACCAAATAAAGATGTACTGATTTCTACTAACATTGAAAACAAAATCTTTCCAGGACCTCAGATTAAGTCCAAGAAAAATATTAAGTTACACTCCTTTATGCATTTGATGACTACAAAGATATGGCAATACATGACCACATACCTTCTTCTGCACATTTCCATCTGTATGGCCAAGCAAACTGATGATCCCTCTGAAGTATGTTGCAGGACGCATTACTGCCGTGATAGCTCTCAAGACGGCATGTGCACTCTCTTTTAATTCTTTTCTAATTATAACATGGATGCTTAATTGTTTTCTCCGTGAGTCGATGACTTGTAAAAGAGAAACAACATGCTCCATGAGCTCTTCAAGAGTTGTCTGTAAACACCAACAGTAGTCATAATCATGCTATCCAACAGAGAAACAAAATCAGAGACAAAGATATAGCGCATCACATAATATACAACCCAGGTCCAGTTATTTATTTCCCCTGTAACATTCAAAGGTATACCCTATCTAGATAGAATCAGAGCATAGTCAGAACTAGTGTTCCAACAAAATGTAAATGATGCTCAGCATGATTGGAACGGAAACGCATAGCAAGCCAAACATGAACTAGACCAAACTAGGTGAGAGATATATCATAACTTAATTAAATTGGGGGGTAAACAGGTCTCTGATTATGGAACCTTTAGAGAAACGAATTAGCTTATTCTCTGGCAAAATATTTAATGACCTCTGATAATCCTACAATTCCAAGACTCAAAAGATGAAGAAACACTGCTTGATAATAATATCATACTGTAGCACACAAGGTCTTAAAAAATGCACTACTCTGTACAAAAAAAAAATTATTAACATAGAATGATGAATCAAAATGTTAAAAACAAATGAACAAGCACCTGGATGCTATCAGAATCTTCACTTGATTCAAGCCTGAACGTGAATTCTGGTTCTTTCAATTTGTGTAAAATGAATTCCATAGTAAGCAGCAATAACATAAACACTTCTTGGCATAAATCATCAATTCCTATAATTTGAAGCAGCATAACAGTGGACGGAAGCCATATCATGCATGAATATTGATCACATATCTGCACAGCAAAGGAATACTCCCACTCTCTCTTTATAAAAGATGTAAGACTATCTGAAGTATGTGCATCATCAAAAAATGGTCCTTTCCTTGAAATTGACCGAAAAAGGAGGACAAGCAATGAAGCCAAGCTATTACGTTCTCCCAATGTCCTGTGCAAAAGCATGTGAATCAAGCAAAAAATGAATGAAACAGCATAAGTCATAAGATTTTAGTTTATGATACCTTAATAGGTATACAATAATTGTCAGCCTCCTATGCTCTGCAACTGAAGGCAACACGTTCACAAAAATCTGCAGAAAATTCAACCAACATGGAATATCGATTTCAAAGGAATCAACTCAAATGTAATGGATGTTAACCAGCGAAGAACAATCTCGTAGATTACCTGAAGTAACTTCTCTGTGTTGTTTGTCTTAGCCAGCCAACAGGGAACAACTGAAGATATAAGATCCTCAAACACATGTTGTGAGTGGCTGTCAACCTATAAATTTGGAAGAAATTATCTTTTCAGTGGCTTCAAAGAATCTTCCAAACATCCAAAAGAAAAAAAAAAATTCTTTCCAAGCAGATCAGGCGCTTAAAAATAAGAAGGAAAATGTACAGGCAAGTGGAAGCACACGCAGGCAACTGAGTCCAGACAAAAACCAGTGAATCACATTCTGAACAAAGGAAGAAGATATGTAACAAACCTGAGTAACAGTTGATTCACCAATGACAGTAAGTATATCTAATATGTCCTCCAATATCTTGTCCGGAATGACCTTTGCAACTGAAGATAGCAGTGAGAATACATGGTTGCGTGTGACTCCATCCTTTGCAGAACGGGCACACTTAACCAACATTTTGATGTCTATTTTATTTGTTATGTCATCCTGCAATGAATAAGAGATACATCAAGTCAAACAAAGCAAATAAGTAAGCATTCCCAGACCTAATATTTTTCCAACCTTAAAAACAGTGGTATACCTTTAGTGGAACAGCATTTATAACTGAAGCAATAATATCTTCCAGGATCAATAACAGTGCTTGTTGAACGTAATGCACTGTACTGGACATGGTCCGAGAAATGCCAGACGAAACTTGGATCCACTTTTCATCTTGGGCAAGGACCCACTCTTCCGAAAAGATTTTTCTTAGAAGATCAAACAGGGGTCCAATAAGAGATTCCCTACAACATTAAATTGCATTAGCACAGTAGTTATTGCAATGGCAGGCCAAATTAGAAACTAATCATTCTAAATTACACATTACTGAGAGCAAACCTGTTAGCCATATCTTTCTTCAGTACCAATATGTCGAGCAAGGAGCTCAGTAACCATAATGCAGTTACTCCGCTACAAACCACATTACAATCAGAGGTTTGATGAGCAACTGTTTTCTTTTTCTTCTTTCCATGAGCTGATTCAGTTTTCTGACCATCCCATATAAGTATAAAATCCAGTGTCTGCACCACTGTAGAGCAAGTAATCTGCAACATCCAGAGCACATAGCTAATCAAATTACTGCACTTCCAAAAAAATCACAAAATTTGTAATTCAGTTCACAAAAATTTTAGCAAACTCATTGAAGCAAAAAATCCAATAAGCTTCTAAGGTCAAGCAAAAACAAAAGTCAACTTAGATCCTCCACAATAAGAATCCAGTCTAGAATTTATTTTCTTCTTCTCATCCATGCTTCTTTTGGTTTCTATTTTCTTCTGGAAAGTAGACATTTGAAGGTCTCATATTAGATGGGCATGTCCAATCAAGTTCTAGAGAACCAAGCATAAATATTCCTTTGAAGGACTTTATAAGCAGTTTACACAGAAAAGGAACTCATAGACATCAGGAAGGACTAATATAAGCAGATCCCATGCTCATCCTGCAGCCCATACCCTAAAAAATTAGAGCCTATCAAATTTAGATTGCTATTAAAGAACACTGAAGCAAAACTCGACCAACAACTTTGAAATGCAATCCATCCAATTCAAAAGACCACAGCACAACCTTACATTTAAACAGCTTTATACATCATGTTGTTGAAAAGATGGATAGAGCATCAAAGACAATCATGAGTGTTTTGCAATGTGTTGCATTGACGGCCGCATCATCTCTCGTGAATTAATTCACATAATTTTGCCAGTATAAATTTGCCCTATGAGGTGTAAAGCAAATCCTTATAGAGCTTTGAAATTAGCAGAAAGAAATAGGCCATACTGTTTTACAGGGAAGAGAAACAGTCAAACAAAGAAGTATGTTCTTTACCAGGAAATTAATCAGCTATCTCAATTTTGTCAATTTAAGTATACTCAACGAACTCCACAACTAGTTTAATCCGAGAAATGTTGAGCAAAACACTTAAAAGAGATTGTATAAGAGAAAAATGAGAAGACAAAACAAGCTGAGAAAAAGTGGCACAAACATTAATGCGCAGCAAGGCCTCTCTGGCTGCATTTTGTATATCACCATTAGCATTTCGGAACAAAATCACAAGCTCACGAAACAGAATCTCCTGCTCAAAACAAGGAAATGATATTAGGATGACCACTTCTAGTCTGGTAAACGATAGGTATCATGCAAACCAAGGGAATTTTCCATTGCTATTTCACAGTTAAGGAAGAGCCTTTTTATGTTATTCATAATATAAAATAAAATTTTATTTGTTAGTTAAGCAACACAACTTTCAGTAAGGTCATGAAACTTTCTTTTGGCAATTCAGAGCATAAATTTTCAGTCATTCTGCAAACCTACATATCGCTGCTGCAGATAAAGGTTTCTCAAGAGAACTAGCACATAAATAGAGCTAACCTGTTTCTGAATTGTCAAACCACTGTAAAATTGGCCAGTTAACTTCTGCAAAACAGTAATGCAAGGTTCCATGACAGCAGATTCTTTTGAAGAGAGACCGCCCAGCTGGAAAAATTAACAAAACAAGGGGAAACATAAACACACAAGGTAAAAGGATCATATAGAATATCAGAATCATCCCAGCAAGTTGCAGATAACTTCTTACTTGCAGAGCACTTAATAAATAATCCTCAAAAGCATATCCCTTGAATGATAAAGGCTGCGCAGCACAAATCTATAGCAAACCAGATGACCCAGTTATCAGAAAGCAGAAGTATGAGATGAACAAAACAGTAAGGTTTAGAAACACAATGCTGCTCATTTACCTCCAGTAAAAGACACAAAAGCTTGACTTCAGTTCTGGAAAACTTCTGGAACGACTTGTCAGCCTCAAGATAAAATTGTCTGCGTCTTTTCAGAAGTTGAGATAAAAAGGTCTCAACCCCTTCAACACACATTATGGAAGTGCCCAATCCTTTGAGCAATGATATAACCCTTAGCTGCCAAGAATATTCACCCCAATCAATTTTCATATTACAAAATTTTTTTTCTAGCAGCAAGAATAGTAGAATATGATTAAGAGAGAACTGAGAAAGAAAATATTCTGCATCTAGAAGTGGAAAAATAAGAGAACAAATCAAAGACCGCAAACCTTAGCAAATGCAGAAAGTTGAAGAGCATAACCCATGATGAAAGCAAGGATTTTTTCCTTTGTAGGTTGATTAAATCTGAAAAATTAAAAGCAAGCACACTGAATAGAACTTGCAATTATGATCATAATGCTAATTTATATAAAGATATACAAAAGAACCCAACAATCATTTGAAGTTCATAACTCAGCACTGAACTCAACTACGCCTTACTCCAACGTAGTTTGAGTCAGATACAAGGATACTTTTCCTATGATCCAGCCAATGTAGGCTACATGTTCAAATTTAACCTAGTACATAATTTAGCATGATAAAAAGAAGTCCCATAAGTTTCATAATAACTTAAAACTAGTAGGGAACAGAGCATGATTGAATTACAAGCTTACATATAGCCTGGGACAACAGTATTCAACTTGAAGCATGAGGGAAATAACGAATGCATCAGGAAATACCTTTGCTCAATATTTTGTGGCACAAGAAGACTACCACAAGATGAGCCAAGCAAAGAGGTCAACAACGAAGGTAGAAAGTTCTTGTCAGACAATATGACCCTTTTTTGTTGAACAATTAAGCCTAAAAGTTCATCAAGAAAATGACTCCAATTTGCATTGTTCCCTGTCATTGATACCAATTACAGCTATGAAGAAGCACAAACAAGGGAACCAATTTTTTATCGCATCAAATTTAAATTGTGGTGACATACCATTTTTCTTACTTAAATGGTCAACCCTACGTGAAAGTGAATAGAGTCCTTCAATGCAGCCCATTGCAGCAATTCTTATATCCTGTAGGAGCCAACAGATTCTAGACATCAAACCAAAAGATATACTAAAAACATAAGCCAGAACATGAAATAATGAGCAGCAGATTAAAAAAAATGATTGCGGACAACGTAATTAAATTGTTTGACTGTAACACCTGACTATCACAAGCAAGAGGAACAAGAAGTGAAGGAAAATTGGCTAGTAGTTGAAACAGCAATCTATCACCAGGCTCCAGACAAAGAAATGTAAAACAGTGAAGACTCTCAACTTGGACAGGAACAGCAACATCTGTAGAATGAAAAAAAGTAATAAAAAAGATGCAATTGCGAAGCAAACCTTCAGCTTATTATAGCGAATTAGACTCATAGTTTCCTGTACACTCCTCCATAATTTACACAGCCAGAAAAACGAGTTCATCAAAAAGTATAAGAGAAGAAGAATATAAAGCAGTACAAAAATGAAACCAAGAACCACGGAAAAATAAAGTGCAGACTGAATACTTAGTTATAACAAACATTCAACAAGATAATAACCATTACCACTTCACTTCTACAACAACAATTATAATAATTAGAAAAAACTTAAAAAAAAATAAATATAAAAAAAAGACACAGAAAGAAAAGAAAAGAAAGAAGAGGAGGAACACCATGTGCCTTAGCATTTTTACATTTTGGGGGCTAGAACTTTTTTCCAGGATACCAATGTGGTAATTAGTTTTCATCTATTATCATTCTTATCATATTATGCTTATATAGAGTCTGTATAGTGTTAAAAAATAACTCATTATATTAAAACAAATGGTTTATTAACAATATCTGTATGTGCCAAGAACAAATATTAATATCTCTTCTTATTTTATAGTAAACTTTTATAGATTATAGAAAGGAAAAAAAGAAGTGACATAATCTTGCTCATTCACACAGATGTGTATGATCACACACACACACACACAAGAACAAATATTAATATCTCTTCTTATTTTATAGTAAACTTTTATAGATTATAGAAAGAAAAAAAAGAAGTGAGATAATCTTGCTCATTCACACATATGCCCATTGATCATACTACACACACACACATATATATCACTTCATTGACATCAGTTAAAAATGGCACTACAACAATAACACACAAGAAGCACAAATACCTTAATGATTTTAAAAGGGAAAAAAAAAACCACACCCTTCAAACTAAATAAGTGGCAAACCACATCGCTTGTTTTCCTTATTAGTAAAATATCACTCGTCCAAGCCAATTTAAGTTCCTTTGCAGTTCACATACGGTAGTATACCAAATCAAGCATCAACATCCCACATAATGATAAGCACCTTTTTTCAGCAATCTATTTTCACATAATTAGTTCGCTTCTAATTTTAATTATGTTTGTCCATAGATAGCTATATTTAAGAAGAAAAAAACATCAAATAAAAGAACTCATAATAAGCAGTTAAGCACCTTCATCCGTGAAAAACCCAGAAAGAAAATCAATAGAAGAGATCTTGCATTTTGTAACAAGATAATGAAGATGCTCCTTGAAAACATTCTTTGAATCAGATGTTGCAAAAAAGACAAATAATTCCCCAAGTGCGCTGCTAATCAACTTCCCATTATCATCCTGAAAGAGAAACACAAGTCAACATTTCCAAGAAAAATGAGCACAAGGAAGGGGAGTAGTAGTAATAAACATAAAAAACTAGCCACTTATAAATGTCACTAACCAACAGCATATCTGTGGGAGCTGCTGAAACAAAAGCTTCCAATAACCTCCAGAAGAGAGAAATTAGGATGTTTGCGTTTAATGCATTGACATCATTATAAAATAGCTGATCTAAAAATCTTTGGCAATCACAGGTTATCATCTCCTTAGTGAACTGTCAACCATTAACAAAGCAGAAATTCGAAAATTGAGGGGAAAGATCAAGAATAACTTCAAATCAATAGAAAATGCAACACCAAACCATGTCTACTAACCTCATTCTGAGAAACATCAGCAGCTGACTTGAAAATTTCCCACTGTGCCTTTAAAACAGGGAAGCAAGTTTCAAAAAGTGCCAAAATGTGCCTACTTTCTGTCATCCAAGAAAATGCAAAGCGGTCTATTGTCATGCGTCCGAAACTTGGCAGTACAAGCAATATAATCGGGCATTACAGCAACTAATGTCTAAAAATAAATGCATGTCCACATTACATACAACATAATCAAGCTGATCTGGCCCATACAAAAAATTTAAGTCCTTCAATAGGTTGTAAATCAACCCTATCCTCTTGCATTTATTTTGTTTCTCGATTTCTATGAGAATATATTATTCTTACTTTGAAGCCACTCCAAGGTGGTTTAATGGACTTTTCAGCGTGTATGTTCGAAAAGATAAAGGAATTAGAGAAGAGAAGGGCTAGAGGAAATAGATAGAGAAGAAGAGACAGAACCCAGAATAAGGTGGGATGAGAAAGGCTTGAAGCAATATTGATTGTTGGAAACAAAAATATCAGCAGCAGGCAACTCAGAGGACTGATGGTACGGCTGGATTCCTGCAACGACAAAAGTGGTTCCAGTACATTGTCACCAGAATCTTACAGATTGAGAAGTTGAGTCTACTGGAGGCGGTGTTTACTAACAATGGAGCCGGATGGCTTTGACAGCTTGTGAGGTGCAACAAACGTGCACCACGATTTCAGGGGCTTTGCACCATAGCAATACCTCAAAGTAAATTAAGAATCCTCAAAATTAAACTACCCTAGAATGGGTTTCAAATAACATTATACAGTAAGAAAGCCCAAGGACAAACACTTTTTTACAGAAAACATACCATTCTTTTGATTCAGAAATGATTCCATCATAACCAAGAAGAAAAGTGTCTTTGACAAACTGAAGTCATTGCAGCTCTCTATAATCCAAGATATATGCTCCTCAGGCTGCATTGTGAATGTTTCTGCCAAGCTGCTAATAAGCTTCATATTAACCGCAGATATGATTTTGCTTTCTAATTTCTGCATATTTTCCACATCAAAGATCGAAAGTCATGTAGCTAATAGAGGATTAAATATAAAAAGAAAGAAATATCTTAAACCAAAAAACAATGGAAGTGGATGGAAGAACTACAAACTAAAAGAAAGAATGAAGATCAGCTGCAGATCAGCTGAAAAACACCTCATCTGATACAATTTTCCCAAGTTTATCAAGCTACTAGATACCATGAAGTCACATAAGGCAATATAAGATCAATCCAGCCATCTAATGCTGTCTTATTGAGATAAGCCTAATAGAGCATTTAGATCTTTGTACCTACAAATTTCTTTAGTTATATTTAAGGATAAAAGTTTAACAAATAAAGGAAACATAATGATGAGAACAAAACATTAAATTTACATTTTAAATTGCATAGTGTCAAGTAATAACAGCCAAATAAATACCCCATAATCAAAAACCATGTTTCCATAAGTCCTGTCTTCTTTAAGTCCAACGCTAACCCAGACATCATACAGACTTTTATTCCTTGTATAAAGCTTTTAAAAGACATGCACTATGGGAGTTCAAGATAGACACTTATAGTCCTAGTATAAAAGCTTTTAAAAGACATATGCAACGAGAAATAAAAGTTTCAACTGAATGAAGAAATTAAGCAAATACTGTACCATTTCTTCAGTAGGGATATCATTGAGATTATGGTACAGCGGCCAGTTCATTTCTTTTGCCAATTCCAAAACCTTCAAATTTAGCCTCTGAGTCTGCATGCAGAAACATGAACAATTAAAATCCAATAAGAATAGAAGAAAACGTCTACCTTGTCTTGATTGAAACAAAATGGCCAACCTAGATGCTATTTATGAGACATGAGCATGAAAACCACAGACCTTAGGCAAAATTAGGAGAAAAGGAAATATCCTGGCAGCAACTTTCTTTGAATAATCACCCTGGTCATGGAAACTTGATATGGCAATCTTCAGGAATGAAACAACAATATCACCTGCCAGAGTAGATGTATCTGATAAACCTGCAAACAGTAGAAGCAAATTAGAAAGAAACTGCAAGTAACAGTGCAAGACATTGCTGTAAAAGTTGAAATAAAATATTTCAACCAGTTGAGCTAAAATGTGAAACAGATTTTTCCAATTAATTAAGTGAAAACTTACAAGTATGTATAGGACTAGTAAGCCAAATGACTATAAAAACAGTGTAAGGACAAAGCATTCAGAGCTAGTCATACTCACTTGAATTTTGGCTGATATCAAATCTTTTGAGTTGTTTGTCCAATGATTCAAGAAGATCAGAAGCACTTATTATTTCAGACAATCCCTCAAGAGACAGAACTGCTTGAATAACTGTTTGATCATCATCATCAAGCTGGCGCAAAATTGCATTCCGGATAGTTCTAAATCTCTGGATCAGAAGTCAATCCAAAGAAAATAAGGAATCACTCAAGGGTGAGAATATTTCCATTCTTGCAACCAGAAACAAAGTGATTGCACCATTTGATGGACAGATATAATTGTAAAGGATAAGAAATACAAATTCAATAACTGCTGCTAAAATCATATATAGAAGCAATCCACCAAATCAACCATTACTCCACAAAGAGACATAAAAAGTCCATAAAAACAGTAAATCTCAATGTTAAAGTTCTGCACAAGCTGAGCAATGTTACCAAGGGAACAGATTGAAAGGAACAAACAATTCATTTTATCTTCCTAGTTACTCTCCATTTCAGAAAAAGAGTTGTAATTAAACCCTTTCCTTGCGTATATCTTTCCTCATTTGGAGCTTATTATATTCAACTAATTGAGATTTCATCAGATCGTGAAATGGGTTTAATGTTCCAGTTTTTTACCAAGAAAACAAGAAAAGGGAATGTAATCATTAGTAAAACTGAGGAAATAATGCAGATGCCAGTTGTAGGAGGAAAAGGATAGCAATCAATTCATCAATGAAACCATCCATATGTGAAGGTGCTCATAAAGTTCTCAGAACAAGTTGAAGCAATTAGCTTTTCATGATGAATTCAACCAACAAAAATTGGAAAGAAAGATTCAGAATCTAAAAAAGTCAACAAACAACACCGTAACAGGCATATCTTTTATCCATTTTCCTTCAACACCAGCTTCTTTATATTGACCATAAAATGCAAACTTGATGCTTAACAGAGGTAATAAGACAATATACCAGACAAATTTTAATAATGTTTCAAACAAAAGCAAAGCCTTTAAATGTAGAAGCAACTTAACTATGAAAATAACAACTCCAGACAAGAACTCAGAAATCAGAATTGAGCAAATTAAAAATAGAGCATTGAAAGTAACAATTGAGTTCATAAAGAAAAACAAGCAGCCATTAACAAGTTATTGATAGCAAATTCATATCAGAAACTATATCAGAGTATCAGGAATACTAAATATTGCAATTTTTCACATGCTTAGTAGCAAAAACCACAAAGAAAATATAAAATAAAATGCTCCAAATATTACCTGTGAATCAACATCCGAGGTTTTAAGGATGCCACATGTCTTTACACTGGACAATGCAGCACGTCGGACCTCTGCCTATGTAACATAAAAAAAGCATAAGAAGGCTTAACAAAATGTTAACAGGAAACAACTGCCAAATATAACTGATTACTCAAGGAATTGCCAATAGATGATACCCTAGGATGGTGCAGAGCAAACCAAATCTTGGAATCTGATTTAGCCATTGAAAAGTCCAAGTTCCCATCCAATATCATACATAAAGTTTCAAATACTGCTCCATCTTTGTTGGGTTGACTTTTGGTATCCTTTCAACAGAAGAGAAAGATCAGTAAAAACAACGTGTTCAAGTGAGAATGAGTGAGAGAGGAACAGTAAGCCAAACCTCCAAGAATTTGCAAACTGCTTGATGAAGTTCCGATGGATAATTCTTACTAATAACCATCAAAATCTTCTTTGCCCAGCTCCCTAGAAAGCCCAAAATCATGGTAATAGGCATAGAAAGAAAAATAATCATAACCAAGGTAAATAATATTGAAAATAAGTAGCCCCGGAATAAAAACGTAAAGATAAAGTTTGCGCTCTCAAAAGCTAAAAGCCCCAGCATCAGTACCATAAAATTAGAAGAAGAACAAAAAAAATCTGAGCAGTAAATAGTAAGATAAATATACATAAGGCCCAGAAATTAAGTCTCTACTTAAGACCAAAGCAGTGAAGAAAGATAAGGCCCGTGTGATTGATATACCTGATTCAGAAGGGGCTGAATCAATGTTTCTCTGTGTCATTTTTATGCAAGACATGAGGACCTTTGAGACCACTTGTTCAATAAAATTCTTCACTGGAACTATCTCTATTATGGATATCAAAGCACGAGAACTTGCATCATCTTCAGAACTGCCAAAAACAAAAATCAGTTTAGAGTAATTACTGAAAAGGAATTCAGTTGGTCAGAAACAATTATCTCATTTTACCTGTAGTCAACTAAAGATTCCAAAAGCACAACCAGGAACCTATCGATATTGAACTCTTTAGACAATTCTAAAAGAACCTCAGCAATATCCCTACAGAGCATAAAAAGGGTAATCAGAAATTGATAACCAGTATATATAACATTTGGCACTGTAAATTTACAAACATATAAAGTAATTAAAGCCTCACCTAGTTTCTTTTAAAAGCTCCAAGGCATTCTTCGGGAATGTATGGATTGATTGCAACTGAAAAAGAATTGCAAAAAAAAAGTGAGAGGTACAAAGAAAGGGGCAGACTACTAAATCAAGAAATCAGTTGCAATTAACTGTTCAACATATTGTTTATTTTACTTTCTATTTTAATCTATAAAATATAGATAGAGACAACATCTGCAAATTTCAGTAAAAAATTCAGAAGAGTACTTCAACATGGAGAAGATCAGAACATTAGTATGAGAGGAGGACCTTCTTAACGCAAAGAAGTTCAGGCAATTCAAATTACAAGCAATGACAACCAAAGTTTCACTTCTGTCAATAAGGTGTAGTTAAAAAATGTCTTCATGCTATTAGAAATACAACAATATGATCATTCATGACGCAGATAACAAATAAGAACCATGTTGAGAAATGACAAACAAAAATCAGCAAATCACATTTAGTTTTCAGAAAGATAATGCAATAAAAAACGAAAAAAAAAAAACAGTGTCAAAGCAAGTGAATAAAATAAATTTGCCTTTATCACGTATAGTTCTGCATTCTCACATATAGTTCTGTGCAACAGATGAACTAATTGCATGTTGATTCACAAGGGAGTACCTGAACAAAGTTTATTAAAGTCATGATGGATAAACGAAGCCATTGCAGATCATTCAACTCTTTTGCATCTTCACGAACCATCTCAGAAATTGACCGAATCAAACTCTTAACAAGCTTAGGAGCCAATGAAACTTTATTTGCCAGCAAGCCAACAATCATTAAAGCACCAGCCTACATAAAGGGACAAGTATTTCCAACTTTTACCAATTGAAAAGCTAGTGAATAATTTAAGAAACAAAATATATTTGATTATTCATCCAGACTTTGAACACCATCTTTAAACTTCACCTTGTGATCTGAACCTCTTTTAGAAACAGGTTGAAGTCCAGAAACGACAAATGGAAGCATTCTCTTCACAATGTCGCTATTGATAACAGTCATAGAACCCAAAGATTCAATAATAACTGCTACGCAAAAGCTGATGACAGGTCTCGAAGGTTGAAACTTCTTTGTGGGAGATGCCTACAGCGAAAAAAGATTCACTCTCTTACCACCAGTAATGACAATACAGTCAAAAGAGCCCAAAACTACAAAAAAAAAATGGCACTCACATAATTGCACAGAGTCTCCAAAACTCCCGTGTCACGAATACATTGCTGCACTATAACATTTCTAGGAGGCGGAGCACCAGAGACTTTAACACCATCCAAAAACTTCCATTTACTATTTCTACACCAAAAAGACATAATAATTTGTTTTTGTACTGACTTAGCAAACATACAAGGAATCTCTTCTTTTGTACCTTGTGTCAATTAACTGGACTATATGAACAAATGCGTGGGTGTCATGATAAGGCAAGGCACATAAAATCAAATCCTCATAGTTGTATACATGAATCCTGAATTTTCAAACATTGCCACATTATCATACAAATAAAAAGTTTTAGAACGTGCCAGAAACAAAATAATAATAATAATAATAATAATAATAAGGCAGAAGAAACTTCTTACTTATATCTGCGTATCAAATACTCGAGTGTCTTGTGGGAAGCAGGAAGTTGAAGATGTCCAGAAAGCAACCTTAAGAATGAACCAATGGTTGCATTTATACGGTTGTTTTCATCTTCACGCATCAATTCTCTATTCAATTCTTTACTTTTATGACTGAACAGATCATTCTTATAGTTTCTAAAACGTTCATCCACACTTACAAGAACCTCTAGACCTGAAAAGCAAATGTACAAGTGTACACAAACTTGTTTAAACAAATGCTCACACAAACTCTAACTCAAAATGAAGTGAAGCTACAAGAAATGCAGCTTAACAATAGATTAAAACTTGAATTTTCTCAATATAAACAATTACAGTGATACAAGTTTCATTTGAGAGTTCCCCGTGAGATAAATGCAAACTTGGCTGCAAAAAAACAAAAAAAAAAAAAAGACGAAAGAGAGCTAACCTGAAAGCGCAATACTGAGTATACTCTCAATATCGATATCGGCAGCTTCTTTAGGATCGAACAGGATAGAGGGCCGAGTGATGGGTCGCTTTTGGGGCGCGGAATCGGTTTGTATGACTGACCTAATTGCTTCCAACTGAGAGGCTATGCTCGTCGCCATGTTTTGGTTCTAAGCAGAAAGTAAAATGAAAATAGATTTTAGAGAAAGATAGTTAAACCCCTTCAGAATAAACCTGATAAAGTTCGGTACGTTTCCCTTAAACCCTAAACTCGAGTTTAGCAGGTTTGAGGATCAATATCAAAAGTGGGTGGCAGGGTTTTAGAGGTGGGGTGTATTCGAAAATATTGGAATGACTCAGGGGTGCAAATATCTTTTTAAAATACTTTTAAACCGGATCAAACCGATTGGTCAGACCGATTACCAGTTAATCAGTAACCTTTTGTACCTCCTTCGTTCTGACTTCAATACACCGATACCAAACGCAACAGACGTGTACCCAAATGCTAAAATGGAAAATTATAATTTGGTTCCATATTATTTAAAAATTAACTAATCTATCTCTTTATCTTTTAAAATATATTATTTTCACTATATTTTTTTCTAATAAACTGCTGTCCTTCTGTAAAAAGAATTGACCTTTTCTGTAAAATGGCTTGTGAAAAGACATGAATACCCTTATATCCCTTTTAAATTTATGTTTTTCTATCAAATTGAAACGAATTTAAAAAGAAAAAAATTACCCTCACACTCCTTCTCTCGATGTAAAGAGACTGCAATCTATTTAAATTTTCAAGGTGGGTGTAAATTTTAATTTCCATTTCTTTATTTAGAGAGGCATGGCAATGAAATAAATTACTCATTTTGTCCTTTTTTTTTTTATTTTCATTACCCTTTATATTCTTATTTTTGTATTGTCTTTTAGGTGCTACCGTATAATTATGGACATTTGAAAGTATTGAACTAGCAAATTAATTATGTGATATTTGCTAATTAACGGGGAAAGGGGAGGGACAATTGACAAAGGGGTATTTTGGTCCTTTTACATTTATATAGTGAAAAAGGGAAATATATTGATAAAAAGCTAAAATAGTTGACAAAATAAATATATGACGATAAAATAATATATTTTAATAAATAGAAGGATAAAATAATTAATTTTGACATAATACGCAGACAAATTAATAATTTTTCCTACTAAAATTGATCATGAAGCAAACAAATTATTAAAAGGGTGATTTTGTTTGTAAATTGTTGAGTAATACTTTATACGTTTCGATTAACAGATACACTTTTATTTCACAATTAGTAAATATTCAAATTTCCAATTTTCAAAATAATTTTTAATAAATAATTATATTGGAAAATAAAGATTAATAAAAATAAGTTTCTTATTTTTAATAAGTAACACTAACTATGTTATAATTGAGATTTTGATATATTCACTGACTTATTAAAATGGTAAATAGACTATAATTTGAGACAAATAAAAAAAAGAAAATATGTTTATCAATTAGACACAGAAGAAGTGTTAGCTCTTTTGTTTTCTCCTCCTAAGAAAATGTTTTAATACAAGTTCATTATTTCTATTTATATTTGTTATATATACTCATAGTTTAACATTTCTTAAATACGAATATTCTTAATATTTATTTATTTTATTAATTTTTTATATGAAATATGATTTTATATTTATTTTCAATGTTATATATAAATATTAATTATAATAATAATTGATTTTAAATATTAGTCATTAATGTTATAATTAACTAATTAGGATTAAGTTTGAATATTAGTTATCGTTTGGAACAAATGAACAATGATTGTAGAATTCATTTATAAATGAATTCCAAGTATAATTCATTTATAAATAAATTTATCATGTTTGATTTGCTCCAATTTAAAATAATAAAAACAATTGCAATTACATGTAATTTAAAATTTTAAAATATAATCAATTAATTATGATGGAATAGGAGTGATTTATTTATATTAGTATTTTTGTTAAATCATTATGTCAAGGTTATTTTAGAAAATAAAGACAAATAAATTTTCATTTAAGAATTGTTCTAAACATAATTTTGTGGAATTCAATTGAATTTCTTATTTTAAATTGTAGCAAACCAAACATGACAAATTCATTTATAAATGAATTCTATTTGGAATTCATTTATAAATGAATTCTACAATCATGGTTCATTTGTTCCAAATGGTACCTTTGATTAGTCATATACAATAGCAACTCATATCCTTTAAAAAATTATTGAAAAAAATAAATCAGGACAATTTAGTCAATAATATTTGAGTGAAACGGCAGTTTAGTTAACATAAATATTAGTAGGTTAATATGTGAAATTCATTTTGTAAATTTCAACCATTTTAATAAGATTTGAACTAAACTAATCCAATTCTATGGAATTCAATTCATATAATTTAAATCTATATTTTTTTCATTCCAAACACAAAATTTTAGATTTTCAAATGAATTTTATAAAATTTTGTGGAATTCATTTGTTTTAAACGGATTCTTAGTTTTTTATTATCAGTTGCAAAACATTAATTATTAAAATTTTTAATTGAGTTGTTAAGTTCAAATATTTATTATTTAATAATGCAATTAGTTACGAAGAATGTATTTTCTAAATTAAAAAAAAATTATAACTAGAAAAAACAATTTCAAATTTTATGTTTAAACCATTTCTTACATGTACCCAATATAAAAAATTAGAAAAAAAAAATGAAAATCATATAAAATTTCATTATATAATCATTGAATTTCAAAAAAATAGAACCTTCAAATGTGTAGTTTTATACTTGCATCTAATTTTAGTATTAAAAATGAGACCTTATATGTCTAAAATGGCAGATTTATAATTATAACATAATTCAACAAGCCAATAAAATCATAGCTTAAAAATTATTTATGTCTAAGTTTAAACCACTCAATTTTTTTTATGTAATAAAGAGAATATTGCAACTTGCAAGTAAAAATAGAAAATCAATTCGTTTATTAAAGAGTATTAAATTTATTATAAAAATAATATATACACGTTGAAATCAAATATGAAAAAATTAATATGTAATTGATAATTTTAAAATAAATAAATAATTAGCCGAATAAAAATTTATCATAAACGGTAGCAAACTATAAAATCAATCTAAAGCTCTATTTATTTTCAAAAAGTAATTTATTTTTAAAATACACTTGACAGTTTACTTTTAATAATTTAATTAAAATATTTAAAATTAGTTAAAATATATTAAAATTTATAATTTAAATAGAAAAATAAAAAATTGATTACCAAAATATTTAAGAATATGATTTATAATGAATTCAAAAATCATTTATGGTGAAATTAAATAAATTTTTAATGGCAAAAGAAAATAAATCGGTGCTGATCCGGAATTGGTGAGAAAGCCCAATGACGCCACTTTCGGACTCTCCATTTAAGGCCCAAGGAAAACTAAACCTACCACCACAGTCAAAAATCAATCTCCGTAACCAAATCGGACTTGGAATCAACTCTAGCAACTTGCTTATTTTCAGCGCAATCTCTATTGGCAACAGATAAAACCTATAAATCCCACCATTTGTATTGTTTATTGTTATTTTGATCTTGATATCCATTAATTTCTTACAGTCATAATGCTTCCTTCGTCGGCGGTGACAACTGCCCATAATCGCCTACTCTCTCCTTGTGCTCTCTTCCTGTGTAGGTCGATTTTGTTTAAAAAAGCTGAAGATGAATTCGACTTTGTTGTGCTTGATCACGAGCACCCCATTGATGCGCCCTTCAAAACTCTAGATTTTGTTTATGACCCGTTAGGTATACAAACTGTTGGTTCTTGTAATGGTTTATTATTGTGCTCCAGTTTTAAATATTACTCACCTGAAGCAAAACATTACGTTTTTAATCCTACCACCAATCAATTTACTGTACTTCCTCCGCCAACTAAAATTGCTAGTGGAATTTGCGGCAATTTTTTTATAGCTTTTGATCCTATGAAATCGCCTCATTACAAAGTGATTTGTGCGAGTCAGTGCATGCTTTCTGAACCTGGTTTTCGGATAGAGATATATTCATCAGAAACTCAGAAATGGAAGGTTTCGGATGCGGGTTTCACCGTAGACGAGTCAAGCATTGCAATCCGTGGTGGTGTGTTTTGGAATGGTGCTATTCATTGGTATACTGATAAGGGTCCATGCTTTTATTTTGATGTTGATGAAGAACAGGTCAAAGAAATGCCAATGCCTGCAATTCCAGATAAAAGTCAGTGGCGGAGGGTAGAGTATTTCGGGGAATGTAAGGGACACTTATATCTGGTTGAGATTTATAATTTTCCCTTTACAAACTTTGAAGTGCGTGAAATGGAGGGAGACTACTCTGGTTGGATTGTCAAGTACAGGATTGATCTTGATGAGATGATCACAAGCTATCTGGATCCTTTCTTTACCGAGGATCACGTTTTCAAAATAATGTATATTGTTAAGGGAGAAAGTGATGATGATGATGGTTCGTATTTGGTGCTGCGCATTCCTACGAAAATCATAAGATATAATTTGAAGGATAACACTTTTGAGAAGCTTTGTGATTTTACTGCTCCTTTCGATCGTGGGGATGGATTGTATTATTTGGAACCGTATGATGCTTATGAATACATTCAGAGCAATGCTTGTGTTTGACCAGGTATTTAATCTTTTGGTTTGTTTCTTGCTATAATATTTGGCGAGCTTATATTCGTCAATGCATCCTTAAAATGACCACATTTATTGAGATTACTGAACAAAAGAGCTGCGTTTTGATTTATGTAGGGATTAATGACTTGTTCTCTGATTCCTGTATTTGCATCATTTATTTCTTTAGAGCTTGGTCTGTCAGTACCAAGTTGGCTTGTTAGCTTGTTAGGAAAGAATCAGTATGAGGGCATAACATCTTCACATGAATAGAGAAGCAAAAAAGTCATCAACTTTAAGCAAATAGATTAAAAGATTTTCAATGCATGGTTAACCTTTGAAAGCTCATAATCGAGGTCCGAACTTGGAAAAATAATAATCACAATGATGATTAATGGTCCCAACCAGTGGTCCGACTATGAATGTGCCACACGTTCCCAGTTAATTTATGTTAAATGGGTCCAGTGTGGCCAAGCTGTGAAAAGCACAGAAGACCATTGACCAAAACTGACATTATTATGAAGTAGAGGAATCGAGAGGGCCTTAAGTTAAAGACGATCTCTCATAGTTGGACTTTCGACATAAATCCAAAACCCACCCACCACCAACCATTGCCAGCTAAAATATAATAATGCTGATAATAAAGAACCTTCAATGCAAGAAAGAATGGTAATGCAATAAAACCATATGAGCTAGTATGGTTGACAAAATGAAAGCCTTTCCCCTTTAAAATTATGTTCTTAAATGCTCTAAATTGATAAAATAACCTGAGTATGAAAAATTGATACTAAAATAATTAATATCCTACACAGTTTTTCAATATACATTTAGCAATTTGAGGTCCCTCACTCGGTAATAGTAACTACTATGCCAAAACCGAAAAGCAAAAGCATCACCAAGAATAAATTAACCACCAGTTTCCAGAAATGCAAAAGTACCTCACTACAAGGTCAAGAAGATGCCGGATAGATTTGGGAGCGAACCTTTTTGGCCGTTTTGCAAACAACATATACCAATCCAAATAGCTGAATTATTCCTTCAAGATGCGACCCCATATGTGTTTTGGGTTTAGAGGTACATTTGCTGAGGCAGCTAAGAGAAATACTGACACTCTTGTTGATAAAATGGCATTTTTCTGATAAACTTATATGTCTTCACAGAACAAAGCTGGGACCATAAAAGATTCACAATCTTTTGTTGCTCTTTCTTTTGGCAATAAGGAATTTCAAAAATCCGACAATGTCAATCGTAATTTCACTATTCTTGTTGGCTTTTGTTCAAAACTTCAAATGTGCAACTTTGATCAGTATCCTGGATTGATTTGGTTGGAAGTTTCTCCATTAATGTATACATCACCATTTCCACAAATTTGTTAAGTAGCCAAAATTCTTCAACTTTTTTGCTTCTAGATAAGAACCACTGTGCTCTCTCCATGTATGTCTATGCTATCATTGTCGTTACTGCTGCCATCATCAAACAATATTTTAGCAAATCAAATTGAAGAAATTAGCCCGCAATTAACTCCACAATGGCCTACCATCAGAACCCATATTTCCATAAAATAGATAAAAGATCTTATCTTCCAATTTCTTCAAGCTTCCAGAGAACTTGCTTAATGTTCGGTCTAAGAGAAGGCGAAGGCGAACAACAAGCCATCGCAAGTTGAAAGAATTTCAGTACACATTCCTCAGTAACAGGTTTTTCGTTATCACTTTGATTGCTAAGAAGTATGCCTGGATGGTATAAATCTGTGATTCTTCTTTCAAGAACTGCATTTCTCATGTAAGTTGGTAAATGAAAATCATCATCAGGGGTTGGATTCTCATTGATTGGTTCTTTTCCTGATATCAACTCAAGCAAGATTATTCCAAAGCTATATATATCAGTTTGGTCGCTAGCATCCTTCATTTTGATCAGCTCAGGAGCTTTGTAACCATCAGCTGCAGAAGCTTCTAGCATTTCTTGTGCAGCAGCAGGATTCAAGAGTAGATGCAGGCCAAAATCTGATATGAATGGTTGGTGACTCCGATCCAACAATATGTTTTTGGATTTCAAATTACCATGAATTATAGGCTTCTGCAATCCTGTATGAAGATAATCCAATCCTTTGGCTATGCCAATAGATATCCTATAAATGATTGTCCATTTGTAAGAGTCAGCATTTCCATCTGCTCATAAAAGAAGGGAGGTTGGATCTTTTATTGCGACTTAAAAGTACTTAAAGAGCAGGATTTTATAAATCAGAGCAGCTAGAAATTTTGTGTTCAAATTGAAACACCTTATTAAAATTAATCATTATTTTTCTAAGAAGTGGGGAGGGAAAATGACAAAATGTAGGTGCCGACAGATAAATCAAGGAGTGAAGAAACCAAAAAGGGTTGGCGATTTGTCTACTAAAATATCTAAAGTAATGCAGGCAAAACAAAATTTTGAGTCCAGATCAAGGAAAAGAATATTAAATGAAAATTACAGCTTAACCACTCAACCTCCAAGAACAAAACAGATGAAATAAATGAACATACTTGGAAGATAAACTTAAAAAGGTAAAAAACAAACACTTTATTCTAGTTTATCTGATTCTCCAAGATCTATGAGAGTTAAAAGATGTCAAACCAAACCAACAATGAATAAGCAACTCAATTTATCAATCAGAATTCACGAACATTGTTGCAGAATTTGCTATATTTAATTTACAAGTCCAATCTCCAAGGGTTGTTGCCAATTCGTTTTCCTTTTTTGTATATTTGTTGAGTAATTGCCAAATAACCGTTGAACTAAACATTAGTCAGAAAAGATAATCCAAGGAACTGAGGACTAAACAACAACAAATTTTATGTCTTATAGTTTTAAATTTTCTCCTCGAGCAACTCATGGAAAATAGTCCACTTAATTGCGAAAAAAAGTTCCATTTGTTACAGAAAATATGCACAGGAACAGAAACTATTACACACTTCCTTACGTACCAAACAGCAAATCAAAGTGTTGAAAAAAGAACGACACATACCTCTAATGAACTGAGCCAGATTGCCACGTCTAAAAAATGGATGAACAAGAAGCTTTTCCCCTCTAGAACCTGCATAGAACCCCAAAAGAGGCACCAAATTAGGATGTCTAATGCAACCCAGCAACTCTATCACCTGCCCAAAATCTTTAGCCCTTGCGGTGCAAACTGGCCTTAAGAACCTCAGCAGCCTTACACAGTTGCTCCTCTGCAATAACGCCTTGTATAAAGTACCATAATTAGATTTTCCTATCACCTCCCCTGGAGCATCAAGAATGTCAACTATTGTAAGGTCTTGCCCCCCTTGAAATATCACCAAGTCCTCTGTTTCTGTTTCCTCTCCATTCCTCTGTTCAGGGCTTTCTACGTCATGGTTGCCATTCTTTGCCATTCTTTTAAAATGAAGAAAGAGTACGAGAATGAGACTGATTAACAGAATAACTGAAGTTAATCCAAGGATCAGTATTATCATATGGGTATTATTCATTTCTACTAAGTTACGATCTTTGCCAGGTTTAGACTTCAGACTACTAAGAACTAATTAAAGTGCAGGAGAGACGGAGAATAGAGAATTAATCAAGATCTGGGTACAGTGCAAATGGAGAGAGAGAAAGAGAGCGTGGAAGCTTAGTGTAAAGATTTGTATGGAAAAGTGTGAGGCAGAAGACAAGAAGATGAAGATAGAATTCAACTTTCTAGAGGGTGTGGAACCCAATAATTATTTGAGCTATTAAAGAGAGAAAAAGAAGAAAAAAGATGGTTTTTAAAGAAAATTTGAATAAAAGGTCAAAAGAAAATGAAAATGGAGTTTGGATCCCTGGTAGATAATTGAGGGTGTTGGATGGCAGAATGAGAAGGGAAGAAAGAGTCCAATTATGGAGAGCTAAATGGAGTAAAGACGGATCTAGCCATGTGATGTTTTATCTATTTTGACTGTCTTGCTTTGGCTCTGTTGTGAAAGTTCTGCCAAGCCATTGCTGGGTATTTTTTGACGATGGTAGAGATTGTTCGTTTCCTCCGTTTACAAGTTCGCATCTTTAATTTTTTTTACATATCTAATCGACGTGACAAATTTCCCTTTTGTATTCCATTTCTGTTAATATGAAATATTATTATATTTAAGCTTTGATTATAAAATAGCAAATGATTTATAGATGGAATTTTTTTTTTTTTTTTATTTCGAACTCATTCTTCATTGCAAGTAGATCAATTAAATCAATCACTGTAACGAGTAATTAGATAAATAACCCTAATTTTTACTGAAATTAGGAAAACTATTCCTAGGATGATTTGTATTCCACATGGGGGCCATGTTTGAAGAGTGTCTATACTGAAATCATTATCTATTAAACAAAAACAAAAGAAAAAATATATATGACCGTACGATTTGAAGACTCTCCAGCTGGAGAATATAAATCAGCCTACACGTGTAGTAAACGTTGATTTGTTTTGACATAGGCTAATTCTCACCGTCGGACCAGCATAAACTTCAATCAGGTCATAATCGACGGTTCACATTATCAATTGAAATAATGCAAGGAAGGTAGTTGGCAGAAGAATGCAAATTGACGGCAGAGATTGATGAGATGTTAGTTAGGCAGACCCCACAACAGTACCAAAAGCCTATTTTCTGCAACTAAATCAACCGTGTGGGACCTTTTCAAACACGTGAGATATATCATGTTCTCCCCGAAAGTGAAAGACAAATATGCCCCACATGTTTTAGCTAAACTAATGGAGTTTCGAAGTTATTTCATAACCGGAGAGGTTATTTAACGGAACCATCATTGCCTTATTTTTTTATCACCAAATAAAAAAAAAAAAAGAAATTAAAGAGCCACCAATCAACTGTATGCGCTGTCTAATTCGTTTCTTTGGTGTTTGCATAATCAGCATCCCAATGGCCCCACGAAGCCACAATCAAAAAAGACAAAGGCAAATACACTTTTTAAGTCCAAAAAATCACAATTTTTCCTGTACTGCCTCATAGAAAATTCTTATCCTTGTTCGATAATTAGTGGAAATCGTATTCACATGCATCACATTTTTTTTATATTTTTAACAATTTCATGCTTTTAATGAAAGTATTTGCTCGAAATATAATTTACTTTTTTCTAATTCAGCGGTTTTTTTTTTTGTTATTTAGGTCGAAAAATATTGTTTTGGATGGCAAAGGAAAATCACAAAATCAATGAATTTTTTATGCACCAAAAGTGAAAAATAAGAATCAAAGTGTAGCCAACGTTGAGGCAGACTTATCTAAGATCCACTTATTGCTCGATGATGACTTTCAACTAGCAAATGTGTAGGTTTATAGTGGAGCTACCTAAAGAAAAAGGCAGTCAGGGACCAATATATCAGTAGCCTGAATCTTAGTGTAGAAGTGGGGATGCTGCTGACAAAGACAAAGTGGTCCTCTTTAATAATGCACTCAAAGGTTGGAATCTGCGGTGCCTGCAAAAAAGCACCGCAAAAGGACACCCTCATGGAGAGGATTTGGAATAGGATGTATGAAATTGAGGATGAGTCACCACTCACCACCTCCCGTGATATTGGCATCTGATGTGAACACAAAATCTAGTAGTCTCTATTACAGATACACAGATAGCACACTCTATATCAGGTGAAATTATTAAATAGGATAGGAATTTATACCACAAATAATTTATATTCAAACTATTGTAAGAGGATAGAAGCTTATAGGGAAAAATCACTCCACACTTTGCTGAAAGTGCATTGCTCGAGCATAAATGCAGATTCGAATCTCCAACTCTCAATGCTACAAGAAACACAACTTTATTTTTTGATACACTGGCTCCATGCATATGTGCTATTAACATTTTGTATGGCATCATAAATTACAAAGTAAAATTATATTGGAGAATGTTTGATGCCTTTACAATTTCACAATACTGATATTCCTATTTAGTACACAGTTATTTAGAGTAAAGTAATTCACAGAAAATGTTTTATCAAGGAATGTAATACATAGGATTTGGAAGTTTGAACGAGCGAGTTGACATGGCAGAACCTAGTAAATCACTCCATTGGTCACCAGAGTTTCCTTGAATACGATAACCTTCATTCACCATCGCACTCCTTTTCTCAGATTTGTATGTTGTTGCTAGTTTCCCATGGTCATTGGAGGCTCTACACAGAATGAGAGACAGAGACTTCATTTAACAATCAGAAAAAGGACTAGTAAGTAACTCAATTATTGTAACCTCAAAAGTAATTGCATTGGTTTCTTCAAGCTAAAAATTTCATTGTCCATCATGATTGAGAGAACTAAGTAACAGGAATAAAGAAAGCACTAAAAAACTAACAAAAAAAGTCAAAATATCATCATGTTAGTTTTCATGATAGTGACCAAAATTTCCCCATTTTCTCCATTTTCCCCTACGTTCGGCATGAAATTCATGTGGAAACACAATTAGTAACTCGAGTCCTAATAGGAAAGAAGCACTGATGAAGATCACATGCAAAATAAGTTGTAATGAGAGCCTCTCCAAAGTGGACCCTCTGTTTCATCCATAACTACTCCTTTAACCAAACAATCCAATTGATTTTGGCACCTTCAACAGTAACTAAAACATTTTTAAACCAGGAAAAGGCAAGTGTAAATTAGTGCTTGAAAGTTTGGACCTGGTTGAGTCTGTCTTCAGAAAAAGTTTCTAGCTCTATGATTTGAATGCACCATCAGCCTTAAAACAACATTTCCCAGAGAGAACACTTCTAAGGAACGTTGAATTGAGTTCAAACTCAGAATCTACTGTTCCAAGTTCAGAGAAAATAAAATGAATGAGGCATAATTCCTGTGTATAATCAATTTCCTTTTTAAAGAGAAGTATGTGGCAAAATTAATACCAAAGACTTGGACAAAAGGCCTTCAGATTGTCCTGATTTATAAAACAAACTTGAATGTGGCAACCTTCTGTTTCATTAATGTTTATGATATTGGTATGATACTTAAGTCCTCTATTGAATATAAACTTCTGTTTCTCCTCCAACACGAGCCAACTTTCCAAGTTGGTACTTGGTACACTCCAAAAAAAAACCTCTATTTCATTACCACCTAGTTTGTACTTGGTACACCCCAAAAAAACTCTCTTTCATAACCACCTATGAAAGCAATCCCTAGAAGAAGAAAATACATTCAAGGTACAGAACAACAAACAATTTGAACATGTGGACTAAATACAGGATCATGCCACAAAAGGTCAAAAGGTCATAATAGCTACCTATTCTGCCATAGAAATATGAAACGCAGTAATATGACCTCATGAGACATCCTAATTTGAAGCATATAAAAAGAATGAACATTCACCAGAGCTAGTTTAGGCATGTACTTCCAACAAAGGAGGAGGTATTGGTCTCCCAGTTATACAAGATGTAAGCAAAGGATCACCTTGCTAAGTGCTTTTAAGACAATTATTATATTTGATAGTTACGTAATGTAATACCAACACCATATTATCGTAATAACTTTCATGTGCATCCAGACGTAAAACAGAATATTTGAGCAGAAAAGATGCATTGGAAGAGATTTCACTGGAGAAGTTGCATATGATGATAGAATGCACATCACGGAGGTGCTAAATCATCAATAAGTTTTACCTTTGTTATATACTCAACATACTTTGGCTTAAGATAATCAATATGCATAAATGTTCATTCATTTACTGTTCATGATGCCGGTTAGTATATATAAGTAAAACAGTAGCAAATGGCATATGAACCAACATATTTATCCATTATAAAATAACACGTAAAAATGAATTCAAAATTCAATCTATTCTCAATCACAATTACAAAAGCTTCCACACTCACCTCAAAATAAGCTTGTCCCAATTCTGAAACCCTGCATTGATCAAGTTCTCTTCAGTGACACTCCTTTGCTTCTCATTGCGTCCTGTCAGCAAGAAAACCTTGAAGCCCAACCCCAGAATTTCCTTATAGAGTTTCAGACTTGGTTCTATAGCTGGTGCCATAGCCTTCTCAACCCACTTATCAAATTCCAGTGGATCAAAAATCTCCAAGCTAAAAATTGCGAAGAAGAAGAAGAAGAAGAAGAAGAAGAAGAAGTGGAGGAGGAGAATTAACTATTTGATGCAAAATAACATTCCCAATGAATCAAAGTTAACTAAGAGCTATGCGATTCTTACCCCTTTCTGATGTATATGGCACCAATAAGTTTCAGAGAAAATTAGATATGAAACTTATAATCTACAGCGTTCAGTTTTCAGACAATAATAATTAAAATTCAACTTCTTTACACGCATTTTCTTTATCAAGCTTCAAAAGATGATGATTCTAAGTTTCAATATTTTTAGTTAATACTTTCTCTATCCGTTCTAAAAACATAATGGAGAAACAATTGGAAGACGAATTCAAGCAACCGAAATTCAAGAAAGTCTAAATAACCCCAAAATAGACCTTACCCATAACCATGCTCAGTATAATAAGGAAGATTGGAGAGCAAAGTTTCGTCAACATCAAACACCCAAGCATCCTTGCCATCCTCATTCAACTGGACACTCTTGGCAAAAACTCCAGCTTCATTCGACACTCTCTCGAGATCAACTTGATAACCTCTTCCCATCATGTAATTTCTCAAATACTCTGCACAATCCTGCGGAATTGTTTTCCATGGATTCAAATTGTTAGCCTCAACAGCAAATCTCCAGCTGGTACACTGCAATCGGAGCTCACTTTCGAATTCCTTGAATTGGGTACTTTCAATTATGTTTTCTGGGTACTCCAGGATCAAAGGCCTCGGTAGAAGGTGGGAGTTGAAGTGTTCATTAGCGAGTGCGAGGGAAAACAAGGAAGAGAAAAGGAATAGGATTGGAACAATCATGGTGTATATTTTGATTGGCATTCAAATAAGATCGTATAGAAGTAAAACGATTGGAATTCGGGAAGAGAATTTTGACTGGGATTTATAGAAGGGAATCTATAGAAAAGTCAATCTAAAGAATTCGTCATTTTCTTTTGTTCCTTTTCTTTTTCTCGGGAAACCAAAATGGAAAAAGGTGTTATGATGAATAAGATTAGATGAGAGAATTCTTTTCTTTGGTGAAGGATAAGAAAAAGTTTTTAGAGCCTTTGAACAGGAAAGTTACTTTGCCGGGTTTTTGGTTTGAGAAATTGGTGGCAAGGAGAGAAGTGGTCCGGTAACGTGCGTGCGAGCGAAGCGAAGGAGGTGATAGGAAATTTTCAGTAACGGCACATTGGGTTTTGAATATTCGGTTTTTGCAGCTTTATATTGTACTTTTTTTGTATTTTCTGATGTGGAGGGAAAATTACAGAAAAACAGGAGGTCGGGTTTGGTAAGGGATGATGTAGAATTGCAGACGTGGCTGGGCCTGATTGGCTCATGATGAATATGGTTTCTTTTTGTTTCTTTAGTAATTCAAAGATTGACCACGTAGATTAATTAACTTTCATTCATTGGAGATTGAGGTTGAGGAAATAAAACAATAAATGTGGGGTTTAAATATGGAAAGGACTTTCAAGTTGAGCTTTTTTCATTTAAAGGAATCAAGGAAAGATCACACCAAATTTTAATAAAATTATACCCCTCCCTTCCAAAAAAAAAAAAATTAGTTTACACTTTTCTTTTTTTTTATTATAATTAAATTTTAATTGTCTATTGTATTTTTATTTTTAATAATTTTTATTTATCATTTTAATATAATAATTGTTCATGTGTTAATATTTAGATGAGAATAATAAAAAAATTATATGAATAAAATTATCTTTTTTAATCCGTGTGCAAAAGTAGTAAGTGAGAAGAAGGAAATAATTAATTATAATGATGCGAGACACGCGGTAATTTTATTTTTATATTTATGTAGGAATAATTAGTTTGTGTTGGACCCATTTTATAATTTTTTTTTAAGAATTGAGCTTAATATTATAGATTTTAACTTGTATTATATTTAATTAAAGTTTAATTAATATTATTTTTGGGTGATTAATTGATTAATTAATTTTTATTAATTAAAAGAAAAAGATAAAAGACGTGAAGCTAAATCCACAGCTAAAAAGTCACATCGAAAACACTTTATTTTTTAATTTATGTACTTTACACACTTTGACAAATTAAATTGTCAACCAGCAAATTATTATTATTTTTTTTCAAAAAAAGAATAAACAATTAATAATGTAATATGAATTCTCGAATTTGAATCCTATAGTTTTAGTAATTATGTAGCGAGTCAAATCGGACTCGTTGCAGAACAAAAAGCAGACTTGGGCACAAAAAAATAATCCAAATCTAGTATTTTTGTCAGGCTGGTTGGGGAGGGATCCGAGCCCAATGATCTGTCATTCTAATGATTTAGTGATTTATAAAATTACAAAGAAAAAGAATTTTTACCTAAGAAACGACAAGTCATCTTCCAAACAACGATTTAATGATCTAAAGCTGCTTTGGCTGTGTGCCAGTGGCTAATGATATGATCTGATTGGTAAAATTTTAGAGATAGATCGACTCAACTGGCAAGGTGAACTTTACAATTTTTGGAACAGTAGAGACAGATGATCAAATGAAACACAATCTACTCGAATCAATTTTACCAATTTAAAACCCTAATCCAAATTCTGAGTTCAAAAGCTCTCAAATCTTCACACTGGAACCACTAAAATAGTTATGTACAACATGATTTACAAGCTCTATTCAAAATTTTAGAAAAGGTATTTACTAGAAAATGCATTTACACAAAAAGCCACTCATTTCCTTGGTGTGCCGCTTGAACGGTGAACAGGAGGAAGTCAGTTATTTGTTATTGGATTTCCACTCTAGGATTGCCGACAGAAGTGTGTAATTTGGTAAGACAATCTTATTTGACAAAGGCAAGTTTGTTATTGGTGATTCATCATTCTCTTCGAGCCATTTTTCGATTGCCTTGCGGTCATAAGTGTATCCATCAGCAGCAACACAAGGCTCCATCATTACATCCTGTAAAAGAAACAAAGTTCCACATTCAGCAACACGATTCATTTGTTTGAACTTTGAAGAAAATTTTGCAGGCATTACCTTAAGTATTGGGCAGATGAAGTGGTTGGGAGGTGTGCATTGAACACTGGAAATCATATTTCGGGCTTTATCAGCAACTTCCTTCAATCTCTCAAGTGCTGGAAGTACTTGCTCTTTCAAGTCAGGTCTGTCCTTACGGCGCAACTCTGCACAACTTAGTCCCAGTAAAGCCAATTCTTTTGTCTCTTCAAATGGCCAGTTCCCAGCTGATGAATCTAAAATCTCTGTCAAATGACCATCATCAATAGCTGTTTCCATTATGTGTGTCAGTGCTATTGCTGGTTTTGCAGTCAGCAGCTGCAAAATTACTATCCCAAAGGCATAAACATCAGATTTTGGGGAAATCAAGCCAGTTCTTTGATATTCAGGATCCATGTAGCAAAGTGTTCCAACTGGCCCTGTGTCTTTAGACAAAGTGGCTGCGAAGGAAGCATCTGAATGAAGCATTGTTGAAAGCCCAACATCACCAATCTTGCTTACAAAGTTATGATCAAGCAAGACATTAGCAGGTTTCAGATCCCGATGAATAATTGGCTTTGGCCTGGAGTTGTGAAGAAAAACAAGAGCTGAGGCTACTTCCCAAGCAATTCGGTACCTTTCAAACCATGGGATGGATGGTGTATTGTTCACCCTCAGTAGCCTCTCTTCCAAACTACCGTTCTCCATATACTCATAAACTAGGCAACCATGATCAGGACAAGCACCAAGAAGGATAAGTAAGTGTGGGTGACGAATTTTACTTAAGACGTCAAGCTGAAAAATCCAAGAGAAAGCAAAGTAAGTATTAATTTAAAATTCACGGGTCCGGACAGCTCCAATTTCCACATAGTGTAAGATAAGTTCAATATACAATTTCTTTTTATGTAATGTTGTTCTTGTCAGTGAAGATCTATATTTTCCAAAGCAATGAGACTTCCCATACCTCCTGCTGAAATTGCTTCCAATTGTGATTCTGTTTTGAATGAAAAACTTTCACTGCTGCAGTCGTGTGATGCAAACTACACTTGTAGACAGTTCCATATGCTCCCGTCCCAATTTTAAGATTTTCTGAGAATGATGAGGTAGCAGACACAATATCTTCCCATGTGAACTTCTGGTATTGCTGCACTGTACCAGAGAGAACATTGTCAAGCTTTTCCCTTTCTCTGGCTTCACGCATGGCTTTAAGCTCAGCTTCTCGCCTTTGTGAAGCTTCTCTTTCAGCACATTCCCTCATGTATTCAGCTTCCTGTATTGCAGCTTCACTCCTTTCCTTCTCCTGTCTTGCTAATTCTTTGGCTTCCTCCTCCCTATGGTTTATTTCCTCGAGTTTTATTGCTTCCTCAAGCCGGCGTTTATTAATATCATTCAACTGAGAAAAAGACGTGGTTGAAAAACATCATCTAGTTTGGAAGACAAGGATTCAGAATTCGAAGTCCCCTCAGCCAAAATGACTTATAAGGAGTTATTTTCTGGTTGACAAAAACTGAAAATTCCCTTTGATCTTGACCAAAGAAACTATATGCTTGAATTTCACCAAAACTAACCTTACGAGAAGCATCAATAGCCTCGGTTTGCGCCATAGCATATATTCCTTGGACATGTCTTAGTTCAATCCTCAGCTTTTCTAGCTCAAAGTCAATATTTTTCTGCATAAAAGATTGAAAAGCAAAATGTTTAACTTCGGTAATCAGTGGTGACATGCACCAGATGAAAGCCAAAAGAAAACGTCAATGCTACCTGACTTGATGAAAAATCTGTGACTGTAATTGCATCTGAGGTGGAAGTTTGATCAGAAACCCATGATTGGTAATCAGTTGGCAAGCTTTTCCAACTAGAACTCCGGCTGAGTGTATTTCCAATTTCCAAACTACTGGGATAAGAACTTGCTCTGTATTTCGCTTCCTCTGTGTCCAGAGACTGGCATCTGGGATGCTTGGTTTTAATGGAATTTGTTCTTGTGTGAAGAAGGCCCTGGTTTATAGTTGAGAGAGCTTGGAAGCGCTGTATTGGTAAAGAAGGAGAATGGAATTGGCAGCATGAGCCAACTGAGACATCTGCATGTTAGACAAAAGCAAAAGCAGAGATATGAGTGAAACAAGTTTCTTATGTAATTCTTTACTGGAATTCATTGCAGAGTGAGTGTATCACAAGGACAAAAATGCTACTTATACAGTCGATACACGAAGTTGATTATCAGTGGGATGCTGATGGACCTGAATATATGCGAGTTCTTACAATAATAGATCCATAAGAAAAGTAGCACAGATGAAAATGATTGTTTAGCATCAAATCATCATGGATGCAGCAAATAGGAATCTATTATGGTTTTAATATCAGATACTTTACTAATGACTAGTGATCAATTAAAAGTTCCAAAGAACAAAAAAAAGGAAAAAAAAAAAATTACAGTTCCATTCATTATTATCAGAGACAATAGCCAATGAGACATTTGAATCTTTATATTAACCCTTACCCTAAGAAGTATCCTACAAAGTACTTTGTACAAACAGATGAGTTAAGTGCATTCACCAGACACAGATGCAGATCAAATCTTAAGTACAATTACCTGTTTGAAAGCTCAGAGTGTGACTTATTGAGCTGTTAGTATTAGTAGAAGAACTAGCGTCACTAGTATCATCTCCAATACTTCCCTTCGACTCCAAGTCAGATGCTCGGATGGAGGACAATTTTCCTTTTGAAACAACATACACCGTACAAAAATGCGGGGTGCAAGTAGAGATTCTAGAGGACAGAATATTCCCCTCAAGTTTCCTGAAAAAAAATGCCTTGTTAGCTGGAGAAATTGGAAATAAGAATCCAAAACAAGTGTATAGTTGTGGTCAGACCACTTTCGTTTTCAATCCCAAATCAATGTGGGCGTTATGTACATACCTTGTAAACAAGCCACGAGAAGAAGCTCCTATAACAAGCTTCTTGATAGCGCACTTAGCAACTTCCTCAGCTATTGCATTAGCCACATCATCCGACTCAATTATGATTACATCTGCTTGCACCTAAAAGTGAGGATTTTATAGTTCTAGTTTCTAAACGTTCATTTCACAAAATTCCTACCCATTAATACACAGAGGAGAGAAAGAGAGAGACCTTTCTCCGAGTACAAGTTTTCTTAAAAGGAAGAAGCATTTGATTTCTCTGCCACTCCATTTCCTGCTTATAAGCTGCTGCTACATCATCACGTACTTGCGACACAGGAATGGAATTGCCCACTGAAAAGGAAACAAAAAACAGATGGCCAGAGAGATAATTGAGTTAAGTGAAACTATGAGTCGCTTTATCTTTCTCTTTCTCAAATTCGATGTCTAAGATTGTTTTCTAGGGAATATTCCCATGAAAATCAACACTAGGAAATCCTTCCAATGTATATTTAAGTCATTCACAAAAATACTAACATAATGCATATAGGAATTCTCGAGAAAAGCAGCTTACTTGGTGTAGGAACGGCGGTAATCTTTGGGCGGACATGTAACAACTTGAACACAACCTTTTCCTCACGAATGAAATTCTCCAATGCCCAATTCACTACATATTTACTTTTATTTCTTCCATTGATAGCTATTCCAACAGTTAAAGGCAGGACAGGAGGCAAACCAAGTATTTTTTCAGCCTCAACAATTTCGTTTCCCTCCATTACTATCCACTTCTCTGTAGCACCAAATTTTCTATGCCACTGCAAGAAAAGACAGAGCAAAAGTAACGTAAAATGGAAATTACGGAACCAACCATTTCAACACACACTGCAAAAGAGGTCGAAGATGATATCTAATGAGAAATCGATAGACAATTGAGCAATTATGAAAAATAATAAATTTATTTACCTCGAATCAGAAATCATGTGAATATATCCTTTGCTCTGCCAAAAGGCGACAACTTTCTAAAAATAAAGAAGTTATATTCTGACCTTCACCAAAATCCCAGAATTCAACTACTTCGAAATAAAGTTTTCACTTCAGCTTCCAAAGCAATGATATTCAACTCCAAAGTAAAAGGAGAAAAGAAAAACTGAAACAAAACAGAAAGATGCAGAAAAGAAGAAATGGCGAAAGAAAGTCACAAAACAAGAAACAGAGAAATTATACAAACCAGAAACTCAGAACATCATTTCACATGCCTTCAATAAACAAATTCAAACTTTTGAATAAATCAATAAATCAAGAATTCTGATTACTTCAGGGGAGGCAATGACGTAAACCAGAGCACCTTACAACAAAGCCAATATCCAAGGCAACCGAGCCGTGAGGCATTTACTCGTCGAATCTGACAGTGACTTCTTGTTCATGCTCTTTGCCTCTTTCTATCTTTTAAATAAACAAAAAAGGTTGAACTGGGTCTCGTTGAAACTTTGTGATCTGACAATTATTAAAAAGATGCAATTTGTTTTGGTTTTCTTGTATTATAGAACTTTTTTTTTCTCTATATGGGGCAGTTTTTATCTGGTTTTTGGCAAGAGACCAAATTTCGAAGTATTAAATTGTTTTCCTTTCTGTCTCAACAGTTACTTCAACTGCCAAACGAAGGGATTCTTTGCAACCCCTCAATGAACACTACCTACGTACCATCTCAGGTAGCATTGAGCTAATAAAAAAATAATTAAACCACCCTTGTTTTTATCTGAGACTTTTCTGAGCAAATCAGGGATATAAACTAGTCTTTTTTTTCTTCAATACAGCCAAAAAAAAAACAGTGAACTACAACAGTCTTTTTTCGCACTTTCCTTATGGACCCGGGCATGTTTCATATGAAATGAAAGGTTATCTTTCCTGGAAAATAATTTCTGCCAATCAGGAATTTTCTTTCCTTAAGAGAGTCAAAATTGACGAAGATGATGTGAACCTGTTAAGTTGGTGACTTAATAAATATTTTAATGAATACAGCGCAAAGACCAAAAATGGAGAGTCAAGAGTGAGACCTGGTCAAAGTCGTTGTCCTATTATTATTTTTTTAATCTAATTTTGAATTTTAAAAATAATAAAATTAGATTAGAATACCGAATTGGTATAGAGACCTGAGCATTTGGGCCTAAGATAGCGTACCAGTGGCCAGTGCTATCATCAGAGCCTGGAGTGCTGGGCTTGTCCATTTTGGGTTTACGCTGGCTTTTATACAAACCAAGCCAGGCTCTTAAATCGTACACTTTGACTATTATAATATTAATATTTGTCTACATTAACAAACAAATTTGGAACACCAAAGATAATAATATTATTATTATAAGATAATAATAATATTATTATAAGATTAATTTCCATCGACGTAATCAAGCCATAGTTCGATGCACAGAGTAGTGATTGTAAAAGAAAAGAATCCTATTGGCCACCAAGCCGATAGCTTCTTCCGCGAAAAGCCACTCCATCAGTTGAACTGTTAGGCCGTCCTGTTGGCTGTGCTTCTTCCTGTGTAGGGCTAGTCCGGGTACCGTTGAGACGAAAGCTTCTTCCGCGGAAAGCAACTCCAGCATAAGGATCGCTCTGCACTGGGGCATTCACTTGTGTCCCTTCGCCCCAAAATGCTACCAATTTGTGACTTAGAAGAAGAAAGTTAAGGATTATGCAAATAAATTTACCAAAATCATTAGCAAGAACAGGTTTGAAATAGGATACACCCAGAAAGGAGTCTTCAAACTGTATTTTCCACCGGAAAGAGGATGAAGTACTGTTAGAAAATAGTACAGATGTCCAGCAATCATTCCAAGAATATCAGGCTTCAATGGGTTCCCAAAAATAAGATCCAGTGCTAGCATTGCCCATGGAAGATAGAATCCCTTCATTTCAAAATCAGTTACTGGTCCCATTCAGACGTGTAGTTTAAAGTATCAGTAATTCACAACAGTAATTCACAACCTACCTTCAGCGACACAACACCATAAATGTTGATACGTGCATTTGGGAACTCGCGTCCCCATATATAGATGATCATGAAGACGAGGGAAACTCCCATGAAAGGAGACCAGAGCAGAGGAATAGCAGCCATCACCTATATGATATCAAATCACGAGTAAAAATGATATCTTTTAAATTTTAGCAGTTACCAATCTAATTACTTACCAAAAGGGAGAGTGCTCCAAATAAGAACATCCATACAAAATCTGCAGACCTCTTATCAAAAGGTCCTCTCTCCAATGAAACCCCATATTTTGCTCTACAAAATTTAACTTGATCATGCTAAATCCTTGTATATTCCTCTGCTAATCAAGAGGTAATTTTTTGTAATATATGAGTAAATGGTCTCTTACATAATTATAAGACGAAATGCAAAAGGGAATGAAAATGGCCCAAGAAAGAAGAAATTGGTAATCAACCTCCAAACCTGCACTTAATTTATTACATCAGCCACAACTGAGCTCCTGGGTATGTATAATATATATATAATGATAGATTTATACGTACCTGGAACCGCTTAATTACATCCTCGTAAAAGAGTGCTATACTTCCGAGGCTGTAAAGACCCAAATAGTATGCGGATGTGGTCATTAAACAGGCCACCCCATAGGCCTTGCTTACAGGTGGTAAAGAATGGTAGTATCTAATGAATTTCGAAAACAAAGGAATTAATCAATTTAATCAATCATACAAGATTATCATCCGTATAATAATATTTTAGAAAATAAATATCATATGAACATTTAATTATTCAAGCACGTGATTAGAGAGGGCAAGAGGGATTACTCCGCTGGTGTGGACATTTTGCAACAACGAACAGTGTAGATGGTGGTGCAAGGGTTGAAGAAAATAAAACATCTCGCAGCAACTAATTGCGTTCATCGTCATTCACACCTTCAATGGTGGGGTGGGCCTCACGCCATTGAATCTTCCGAAAAACAAGACTTTGACCCCTTGGAGTCGTCTGTCTTACGCTAAAAGTCAAGAGCCCCTAGAACAAGTTGATCATCTTCCAGGCTGCATAAGTACTACGTGTCGTTCACAAATTGAAAACTGAATTTTTTTTTTCCGAATAGATAATACTGGCAAAACCAAATGCATCATCATAAGAGAAGAGTAACCATTAACTGAATAATGTTAACATTAAGAGTCCACTTGGAAAGAACGTGGAATTCATTTATAAATTTATATTTTCGCATTTAAAATGAAAAAAAATATAAATTTTAATTCTAAAAATTTAATTTCATGAAATTGAATATAACTACACTAAATTCCATAAAAATTGATGAAATTTTTAAATGAATTCCATAAAACTAAACACTCTAATTCTTTTTACAAAACTATCCTCTTCTTCTACAAATTTAATTTTTTTTATTTTTTTACTTAATTATTTTATCAAACTTGATTATAATAATAAATCATTAAACTTTATTTGATAAAACTACCCTTCTATGGACAGAACTATTTCCTTTCTTTTCCGTTGTTTTTTTTTTTTTCTTTTTTGGACTCCATAGTTATTAATATGAAATTATATTTTTGTTGAATAGAGATATTTTATATAAATTAAAAATAACTATTATGATGAATGTTATAATTATTTTATATATTATATTTATATAATTAATTAATTAATTAGTATATGAAATTTATTATTTGTTTCTTAATAAAAAAAATAACAAGTTATGATATTGTGTATAATAAATATAAATTGATGTTTATATTGTTATTATTAGATTATTATATCAAGAGTATTTTAAAAAATAAAGATAAATAAATTCTTTTTAAGAATTTATTTCAAACATAATTTTATGAAATTCAGTTGAATTTCTTACTGTAAATTATAGCATACCAAACAATACAAATTTAATTTTAGAATTCTTTTGTCAATGAATTCTATAACCATCGTTCATTTGTTTCAAACAGATCGTAAAACTACATTTGCATATGATTACAGAACCTTCAATTGTTCCTGTTCTTTTATTTTTTCAATCTCGGCATGTTTCGTCTGTATACAGTGCACATAAGTTACAACATGATATCATATCCCTAATCTTACTACTGATCGTAGAAGTCTATCCAAGAAGTGTATAATAACATATAAGTTCACTATTTCTGATGCTGAGGCTGCTTCCGAAGTTACCCGGATACAAAGCTTCAGTCATTGAATAATTTGATTACAGACCGGGAAATCCATCGGGAAGGTAGTCCAGCTAAACTTCAGGACCAGATGCGAATAAGCTAATAAGCCCTTGAAATACTTGTGCTGAGAGTTTATGTGCAGGAAAGAGCTCACCATCCAAATTCCAGACACTCTCCTTACCAAAAGAGGTAAATGTAAAAGCTGGGGTCTGTGGAAACCAAATAGTTAGAAAGTTTTCATAGACATCCTGATAGTGAACCAAATAAGTCAACTGACCTTATGGTGTTCCACAAACTCAAAATTCAGGGGCCTTCCACCTCTCTTTGAAAGCTGGGTAAGGTGCCTGCATGATTGATCATGGTTAATGAGGTAAAAGCATTAAGGTTATCTGGCAAGGCAAAAGCAATCTAAAAGTTATCAATAAAATCATATAGATGATAAAAAAGAGAGTTGAAAATATATAGGCAGCCATCTTTGATATGTCTTGACATACAGCTGAGAGACTGCAATTATGAGATGAATAATTTAATAAGATGCATTTATGGATGTTCTCATTTATAAAGTTCTTAATTAGAAACAAATTAAAGGATTAATCGGCGGAAGATGACGAACAGCAAGCAAGTTGATTTCTTTTATGCTTGGTCAAATGCATAGCATCACGTTATCATCTCTTTTGCTCCTCTTTGTAGGCCTACTTTATTTCAGACGCCTAACCTAAAATATAATAAGCAGAAATATGCTGTATATCCTCTAAAGTAAACTCTGTTGCCAGCAATCAATGAATCTTAATTAATAAGTACTCTAATTAAATAGACCAAACATCTGTGCCAACCCAAAGAACTTTCTATCTTATCGACAAAGTCAGGGGAAGCTAGGAAGTTATATTAAGGGGTAAAGTATTTAACACCACAAACAAAGGAAGCAATGTGGTTACAATTTGAAGAAAATTTTAGCAGATCCTGAGTTAGCACTTGAGTTGGATTTGCCAATGGACCAAGCTAATGAAAGAGACCAAAGAAGGTTTTGCATTACCATAAATATAAAGCACGAGGACAGTCTCTAACCAACAGGAGATGCAGGAAACCATCACATAGGTGAGCATCAGCCACCAAACCATCAGGTGCTCTTTCATTTCTGTTAGAGATTACAGCAGCACCAATGCTAAGAAAATTTCCCCTACGTCTTCGCCACCTAATTTCTTCTGGTCGTGAATAAGGGGTTGCCCTGGGACTCCTTGTAGACGTGTAAACATGCTTTGTGTTACAGACACCACAGTTTATGCGACAAATCGTTCTATCTGACTTCTCAAGACGCCACATTGATTTCATCTTGCTAAGTAGAGGACCTTTCTCAGCTGTTGGATTTTTCTTTTCTGCTTCAGTTTCTATGTATGCTACTTCTGCCTCATATGATCTGAACAACTTAAAGAGAATCTCAATGATGAAAAGAGCGAAGAAATTATGGATATCAAACTCACATCATATACTCAATTAAATCATGTCAATCACAACCAGAAATCTATACAGCTCAAATTCACCCAATGTTTAGAATACAACAATACTAATAATTTAAAGAAAATCTAATTGGTTTAATTCAAATTTGAAATAAAATCTACCCTGCATGGCTAGGCTGCCATGGGATTGTATTAGAAACACAATCTGATAAATAGATACAATTGTTCAGATTTGCGGAAGCTCATAGCAAAGGGTAGAAAAAAAGAAAAAAACCTGTGTCTCAAAAACACTTGCGTTCCTGCATAATCGTAACGTTTGGGGCCCATCCAGCGGTATTTTTCACTCTCTGTTATAACATCTCCATAAAATCCATACCTGAAAATAAGAAATGGATGAACGATGGAGTAACACCGAAAAAGCATCTTAATAATGTGAAAAGGAAAGTGTATTTATTCTTTCCATCGATGTCCAGTCACCATAACTAAAAATTTGCAAGAGGTTCAAGAATAAAAGGACAGGCCTTGGTAAAAAAAAAAAAAAAAAAAAAGTTAGCTGTACTTGCATCAGGTCATGCATAGACCAAGACCAACTACCAAGGCCAGCCTTCATAAAAGAGGAGGAGAAAAACAATTGGAAACTACCCTGCAAAAGATGCTGCATATCGTATGCAAGGTTCAATATCTGATGTAGATGATGTTTTCCATCTTACAACTTGAGCTATATCAAGGTACACCCTTTTGCCCAAGACAATGTGCAAAGCAGATGTCATAGGATCTCGTGTTCCGGTTGTACTGCAAAATAGAAATTTTAATAGATATACTTAATTGCATCATCTAGAAAAGAAGAAGAAAAAATGAAAACGGACAGGAAAGTTTATGACTCCAAATATTTCTAGAACCAGACACATATCTTATCTTCCATTGACTCACCACAGAACCATGAGGCACAGACTTTTTTGAAAATAGGAGGAAGAGAGGTGGGAGAAGCTATGTTTTCTGATAATTTGTTATTGATCTGGATTGATACAATTTTTCAGTACATGCTAATGAATTTTGCACATAACACATAAACACAAGGGAATCAAGAGACATTTTCTCATTTCCTATTCCCATTTATTAATTTAGAGAGTGCTAATGATTGTATGAGAAAAAAAAATAAGCTTGGACACGATTTTAGAGTCATATTTGACACAGATATTAGCAGAAGCCGCTAGTCTATCAAAGCCACCTAGCCAAAGTTACTGGGTGTATTTTAATTTCCAGATGAAACCCAAATGCCTAAGTCTTGGAAAGCAACTTTCTTGGGAAAAATATAAGAGATGTCAGAAAGTAGATAACAGGAAAATACCACATCACAATTGCATCTGTTGAACCAGAAGGAATAATTCCAAATCTAAACCGTTTCCTGAGATGATGAAACTCGAGATCTTGATCTGTCAGTGGCCAGAACAACAAAAGAATAAGAATCACATACTATGCATTGTTAAATGCAGGCCAACACATTAAATTTGCAGAAGCAAGTATTGCTACTGGCTTGATCAGCTTTTTGTTATGATACTGTTGGAGTGAGATAAACAATTACAGCATATCATATTTCAGTAAACCATATCATGTAGCTTGACTTGGAGCTTACTAACCTGAGTGCCGAGGACCATCTTCAGTTCCTGTAATTTTAGATTCACGCAATAATACATTAGATAACCACCTGGTACAATTACAAATTCACAATTTAAACTCAGATTTTTACTTGTATGGATATATAGTTGCTAAGGTACATACTGAAACTACCGAATTCTGGTCCATCACAGGTAGAACTTGAAATAAGAGGAGAACTGTCTCCATTTTCGTAAGCAGTTCCATGACACATCTCATTTGACTCATGGACTGAACCGTTGCCTTTGTTCTCATCAGAATGACGCAAGTCTGAAGGAGATGGTGGGAAGGGGGCTTTATGCCTAGAAAGAAGAAATCCATTAAGGATTTCATTAAAGAAACCGTCACCACCCTGGAAGCGGACGAAATAGCAAGGATCAGCAATCAGAAAATAACGCTGAAATAAACATAGCATAATGCAGAAACAGAAGAGCCCATAAGAGGTTATATTAGGGATATAAGATGCCTGGTCTGCATTAAATTCAGCAGCCAAGTATTCACCTAAAGTTACATCAGGATCTCATCATACATTTGCCAACTGGCAGCATTAATGTTATCTTTTTATTAAGTGCTAACCAACCAGTAAATGGAACCGACCACCACATTGACACTAAGCATAAAGATCTCAATCATCTGGAGGATGTAATACACTGTTGTCATCATGGTTGCATGGGGTTCTGCTATTCTATCAACCTCAAAATCTTACAATCAACGACTGCCTAGTACTAGAAAATAAAAACAAATAGATCCTGAAACTTACTACAGCTATAACACCATCATATGAATTCAGATCCTTGTTTGCAAGAGATGCCATCACATCAAATGCATGTCCTGCCTTCTGTGTCACAACCACCTGAGGATACATTCAAAAGAAATATGAACCAACTTTATCACAAGTAATTATGTATTCTGGAAATATAACATTTACTTATATCTTCAGGGTGGCATAGGCAGTTCATTGACCATAGTCATATCAGCTGCATGACACCTTGGAACTTTACCATTTGATTTAAGTGCAGTAGATCATGATCAAAGTAATATTGCAAGAAAACGAATAAAACAGATTATTACAGGTATGCTGACGCGATTTCACATAACTTATGAACATCTGTTTAGAGATTCACTAAGCATGTACCTTTGTTTCAACACCAGCACGTGCGAAAATAGGAGCAACAGTTTCCCAGGTCCTACAGCCATTTGTTTTGCCACTCCTTGGATTAATGAAAACCTAATCAATAAGAAATAAAATCTGGAAACTTTTTATAACTAATTTATGTCTTCCCAAACTAAATGAAAAACACAAATGACATGGCAATTAACTACTTGCAGAACAAACCAGAAGATTCTTAGGTCTCTCCACTTCTATCTTCAGTGAAGAATTAATTTGATTAACCCACATCTGACATGTCTCAAAATCTTTGTGGCCAAAAGTATAGGTTGTCAGGACCCACAGACAAGGCTGAGTCCGAGACTTTTGGACACCATGTACTTTAAAGCGATGCATCTGAAATAGTTTCATTTAAAAAATTGTATAAATCACGTGCACTCACCATATGATTTGTAAATAGTGCATCAACAACAACAGAAATGAGAACTAACCTGAGATTCATGAGACTTGCCACTCAAAATATGCTTCCCAACATTAGGGTGAACTGATCCATGAATAAAACCATAGTTGATGGACTCCACACCATAAACATCAGAAAATTTTATCTCAGTTGCAACTTTGGGAACAAATTTAATTCCCAAACAAGTTGATTCATTCTGTAACAGAAAGTTTGAAAAAAATCACACATTGAGAGTTGCAAAAAAAAAAAAAAAAAAAAAGAAAGCATAATACTAACATCCAAAGAAAACATCTAAATGGCATAGGCTAAGTTTAGTTTCTAGTTGTTTTCACAAAGAAAAGCCAAAAGAAAAAAAAAGGAAAAAAAGAAAAAGAAAGAAAGAAGAAATGAGAGAATGGAAGTTAATATGATGTATCAGACATCACTTCAAATTCCAGCCAATCCTTTATGCATGCTCAGTCAGATCACAATGCCAATTTGCTGATAATATGCGACTTCACAGAAATAAAGGATAGAAGAAGACCAACATTCAGATGATCCTATTGAATTCCCAAGATTCAACTTCAAGTTATAGGCGAAACCAAAAAATGGAAAAGGGAGCAAATCAACCGCCAGGTCAACCTCTAAACAAACTTCTAAGGACCAGCACATACAACCTCCTTTATGCTGTGATATATGAAAACCAAGTCATGGAAAACTAAATATAAACTCTTCAAATACTCTCAGAGTTTAAATTTGTTATCAAATCTCCTTGTCCCATCTAGCATCAAGAGAATGAGCTCAACAAAGCCAATAAACAAGCTCCTTTTCGTCCTCAGTAGATCATAAAACGTCAAAACAAACCAAGTACTGACTACTAACCAGATCATTCCTAGTCCTAGAAAATCAATGCAGTCACAAAGCAAACAAAAAATTCCTGAGCTCATATATATTAATATCCCAGAAAAAAAAAGGAAGAAAAATTTCGCTGTTGGAATCACTAAAAGAATTAACTTTACCAATCAATTCAGATTTTCATTTGAAAACAAAACATGACCAAAAATAAACCCACAAGCTGATTTGCAAAAACAATATTCAATATGATTAAAAAAATAAAAACATTTTGGCTGATTTCTGTGAACTAAAAATGCGTGATCAAGGTACTTACATTATCGAAGGAATCTAGCAATTTCCAAGACAAGCCACCAGAATTGAGAGTGAGAAACACTTCCCCAACGTGATCCAAAAAAACGGTTGACCTCAATAGAGGTGATGATGCTTCTTCCTCTACGTTATTCAGGTGAGATTTATCTCCTCCTCTAACTCTACTACTTCCATTGTCATCTCTCTTTATTTCCATCGATACAGATTCATAAACTTGAAGTTTTTATTTTTGCTACTAAGATTTATACAATTCAACGAATTCTGAGTTGCCTGGTATGAACTCAGCCTGATTTGAAAAATGATTCAGTGAAAAATTTCACAATCTCATTTTCCGAATCAGGATCTTTTATTGATTTATTAGACAAAGTGACGAATTATCTAATTGGAGACTAAGCATGAAAGGAAAAAGGGTCGTACAAAACTATATAAGTCCGGTTACGAATTTGGATCCAAGGGGAAAAAAATTCCAAGGCCCATTAAACCGAATCTATTTGTTGACTGGTGGATGGGTAGGGTCGGACTGTTAAGCAGCCCACAGTCTTATTCTTCAAACCAAGATTTGCTCTACACAGTAAGGCCCAAATTCTGAAATATTTAAGTTTGGAACTCAAGCCTAAACTTGCATTTTTATTATTAAAAACAAAATATGTTTAGACAGTCCAATGGTCATTCCGCGACAAATAAACGACAAAAAATTTCCTGCCGTTTACTTATGCTATTAACGACAGGTTCTAGGTGTCATGGTGACACCAAGTTCCGTCATCAACATGTTACATGGAATGGAAGAAGCCAAGTCGCCGTCGTTTATCTATGCAATCAATTAATATCACGTCCATGCGATCAACTAATACCGACCGGTCGTTTTCCCTCAAAAGACTTGAGGAGAAAAAGTTTCTGACTTTGAAATGTCACGATGGAGTGTTGATATCATCACTCAAACTGATAAATGGCACGAAACGAAATGAACAAACCTGTGAAACACGATTATGCCTTTTATATATAAACAATCTCTTGCACAACATTCTCCAAATTGAACAACTTACAGAAACATCTTCTGTCCGTTGCTACATGCACACAAAACATAGTAATTTCAGTAAAGATCGAATGTGACAATGTGATTGGAGAATTACCAATTTATGGTATTGGATCTCCAGAAGAATCTAATAAACTTGTAATAAATTCCCACTTCAGGATCAGGGAAATACAGTGAAAACCTCCACATCGTCCATTTCTGGACTCCTCACTGAGTACTGAAATGTCCATCCATGACAAGCTCCAGCGTGCACACCACTCTTATTCACAGCAAAAACAGCTCCCACAAAATCTGGAAATTTTCTTCTTATTCGAGATATTGCATCTGCAGCAGCAACCCGAGGCTCCATTCCTAGTCTCATGCTCTCCACGACTTGGTAACTGGAGACAAATAAGAGGTCAACTTAGCTTCAAGCAAAATGAATCAATAAGATTACTTCAGTGAAGAAAGTATAATAAGATTGTATGAAGAAGATGAGATGCACAATTGAGTGGAATATCAAGCTTAAGCTGATTCAAAGAGGAAAGATACATAATGGCAACTTAGACTACATGAAGAAAAAGGCACATTCCTGTGCTGTGCCAGAACATGATAAATAGATTAGTAGTTTAGGTTGATGAAAGCAGGGGAATGGATAAAGAGAATGAAGTAGGCCACTTACACGCAGAGATCAAGCTGAAACGTAAGACAGTGAATATTAGCTTCAGGTTTCTAATAGCATATTTATTTCTGCTAGTGGTTCAAGGAGACAGAAAGTCTTGCTCAGCTATTTGCATATTTTTGGAATAAAAATAACAAAATATTTAGGAAAATACCATGGAAGGAAGCGCATCATGATGTCACCATCCCCAGTTGCACCACAGGCACCAACATCATTATCAGCATAAGCTGAAGATCCTGCAATGGGTCCATCACCCACTCTGCAGTCAAAGTAAATTTTGCATTACATGGTACTTATAATATGAATGCATGTACTATATAGCAATTGAATATAATTGGCTTCTAGTTCATTTGCAACGAAATGAACAGAAAAAATATGCAGTCTAATGAGGCTGAACCAATAACTGAAAGCGGACAAAAACCCATTGGAAAAATTGATCGTTTGATACACATAAAGAGGAAAAGTTCATCATCACTTTTCCCATTAATAAATATGCCCCAGTACTTCAACAATCAAAACTGGAGCAAAGAGACTCGGCTGATTATGCTTAATAATTTTTCGGTAGTGAGGTGGATGCCAGCCTTTTTTTATGGCCTCTTACTCCATCTACAGCTAAAATTGTGAAGGAAACTCCCTTATCTTTGTATATAAAAAAAGGAATTATTCAAATGCATTATTTTGGGAGCAGAATCTTATTTGTCATGATCCAAGCTTCACACAATCATCAAAATACACATTGCCAAACAATGTTTTAACCCCAGAGTTCATAGACCATGTATTCACCTTACCTGCCAGGGATTTTATATGTGGCTCCATTAGTTGATGTACCAACAGCTACATGCCCCATCTACATCATGAAATTAACTTTATATGTGGAATATATAAGTGGGAAATGTGACTCGATCAAATTGAACTTGCTCTTGCATGAACTTACTTTATCAATAACAGCCATTGATATGGTGTCATGGTTGTGGCGACCAACATAAGATGATCGTGGTTCAAGGACTCCCATCAGGTTGATTTTAGGAAACTCCCCTTCATGGAATTCCACAATGCTCCTTGGATGGTAGGGGCCACAACTATCAGCAGGTACAACATTTTTCCAAAAATTAGGTCGGCAGTGGTTCTCCTTCCATTTGGTCCATTTCTCCATGGACTCTGTGGAACTCAGGTTTGTAGGTCCAGGGAGTCCCATTGAAATGGCAAAGGCTGATGCTGCCTCCCCAACAAGCAAAGTGTGCTCTGTGTGCTGCATCACTAATTTTGCAGCTCTGATACCATCTTTAACATACCTCATTGCAGCAACAGCTCCAACCTCCATTGTCACCTATGCATGTCCTTAGCAAATTGAAGATCTCTATCGTTTGTCTAATATAATCAAAGCACAAAGGAAAATATTAAGAATGAAAGGCTGTTGATTAACAGAACACAAGAAAGGTTATTACCCCATTCATGACCATGGCATCAATTGTAGTTTCTCCATTCTCATCTGGGCTTCCACCAGGCCCCACTGTTCAAACCAGTTAACATTGCTGATAAGCGATCTTTGCAAAGCTACACTAATGAGCATCTAATAACAAATTTGAGTTTATGATCGTATAATAAACATTCACATGCAACTTCGACAAGATCATGTTTCTGTCAAACAAACCAACCAACCAACTCTCAGAAGCGTCCATGTGAAACATAGAACAACTCTAATGGGCAGTATATTGGGTTATATCACAATTTCAGAAAAATGAATCCTCCTGTAAATTCATTTCAGTACATTGTAAACTTGGAATCTGAAAAGTTGATATCACTAGCAGTCTAGCACATAGAATTAATAAATATTAACTAGTAAGTTGAATAAAGACAACCCAAATAATTTGGGGAAAAGAGTAAAAGCAATACTTACCTGTACCATCACACCTGAGTTCCTCACAGGCCGAACAACCCTCCACGACAGCATCGACAGCAGAAAGGCCACCATTAACAGCCCTCCAGGCAGCTTTAACAGCTTCTTTGAAGGGCCAGGTGGTCACTACTAGAGGATACTGCCCTGGATTCCTATCTCCATCATCTGCTAGAACCTGATAAGCAGCAAGAATTAGAGGGAGAAGAAACGATAAATACCCACATCACGAGTTGATGACACAATCAATAAGAAAATGGAGCTAAATGAGAATGCAAGGGATTGGGGATCACAGTCCCATTCACTTTTCGCCATTTTATCATTTATCAAACACAAAGCAACCGAGAAAGACGAAAATCTTTGTCAATTATTATAATTACCGCGAAAAACAAGGTGAAGAGGAAAAAAATAATGGTAGTTAAGCTTCCGATGGCCATGGAATTGTTACCGAGAGAGAGAACACCACTCTAATTCGATGGAAAGTGGGAGTCTTGACTCGCTGCTGTTGACAGAGGCAAAGAAAGGATAGGATAGGATAGTCACGTGGGCCCGTTCTGCCGTCAAGGGAGAACTATAGTCTATAGATAGTTTTACAGTTTCTGAAAAAACAACATACAGCATCTTGTCGTTCGACGACCGCCCGAAAGGCCAAAATCTTTGGCAAACGTCTAACACTGCAACATACTTGTTCGCGGCAAAGAACGATAGACCGTTTCGCGCTTTGTAAAATTGCCGCGTGTAGCTTGTCCTGTTGTTCAACGACCACGCTTACTGTTTGGAAACGACTGAAATTCTAAGTGATCGTCTGCTTCTGTGAGTATGAAACGAATTGATGAATTGTCGTTTATTGCTCTTCTTAACTATTTGTTTGACCTCTCATTTGTCTCACATTTTTGTTTTTGGAGAGGCCAATTACCATGGAGGAAGAAATTTTTATTTTTTTAATCGTAAACCCATTTTTTAAAAATTTGTCTTTCATGTAGAAAAAAGTAATTTTTAAAAAAATTTATTATAAACTAAATTCTGCAATTGTAATGTTAGCTTTTATTCCTTGATTAGTATTAACTAGTTACAAGTTTATTCAAGTTAAAATTATTAGGCTTAATATAATATTTTTATCTCAATAACACATTAATAATTATGTCATGTGATTAAAATTTATTTTCCATTAGATAAAGTTCTATTTCATGGTAAAAATCATGAAATACTAAGAAAATTAGCAGTATTTATGATAAGAAGTTGAAATGGAAGAGTTGCTAAAAGTAACTTCTGTTAATCACAAATCAACCGAACTATTTGCTCGAAAGTATTTCTCGAAGCAAACCAGAGTTTCTATAGAAAGCAATTGCTGAACATTACATTATGTTATTTATCAACCTTCTCCAAACAAATAAGTTGGGGCAAAGCAAAACAGTGCTCTTTCAAATACTAAAGCTACTTTTCATGAACCATCATCATATGTTATCAAATCAAATGCTAGTGCAATATTGAAATGTTAGACTAGAAAAACATTCGGATACGTTTTCCACCATGGCTTGCCAAAAACATCCTAATAATTTTGAATACAATTTCTTAATCACCAACATTTACAGAACCACATCCAATAGTCCCAGGTTTTTTCTAAAACTGTAATACCTGCTATTGAGTGATGGTTATATGGATGATATTCAGAAATTGAATTAATCGCTTGGATTTCAAACTGAATGGATGCTTGGTCACACTAGAAATCCAGGAAGTAGGTGCCGTTCAATGATTTTCAAGTTACCTCCAGACTGTCTCATTTGCATCGGTAAAGATTGTGTTGTGCTGTTCTATGAGACATTGAATGACCTCAATAGCACTGAAGTCCACAGGTGTACCATCATCCAAGGGAATAGGAGACGAAGCATCCATATCTTCACCCTCATCTGTAGCCATAGAAGAAAAGGAAAACATGCACATTAATTAGGGAAAATAGCATTTACACTTTCTATTATGCAAGCACAATTTGTGACCCATCCATCACGGTATTTTTATTTGATGGGTGTAAATATAATGAAAGTGCAAATATCCTGAGTTTCATCTGCTGAATAAAATCTACGTAGCTAACCTACAGGTTAAAATGTGCACATTGCATATATAACAATTCAGATTCCCAGAAATTATGTTCTCGTCTTCTTAGCTGCAGTATTTGATATGTGAGTAATGACTCACCTGAAAGCATGTCCCATGCACTGTAACTAGGTGCGGAATCCTTGCTCATCTTGGAAGGATTTCTAGATGCCTGACTCCAGTATTGCCTGTAAATTTCCAGTTTTTGCTCTTTCTGCCACATCACAACAGGAGCAACCTCCATGGCAAGGCTTCGTGCATCCATCTGCAGAAGACAACAGATTACATGGGATATTTATCAAATCCATCCACATCAATTTAACAATGTCATACTTTCACTAGGTACATGTAAATCCAAAAATTTAAAATGCATGCTCAGAAGGTATTAAATGGCGGGAAAGCAGAAGGGGCATTGTCATTCTGACGAAGACTTGAGATATTCGGTTCAACACTGAAGCAACTTACAATGAAATAGCAGAGCAAGTAATATTTAAATTGCTTACCACGCGCATCAGTTCATTATGTATGCCTAACAGTGATCTAAAGTTAGGCTAACAAGAGTGCTTGATTTGAGATCCATATTCTCAAAATACGTGCATGCTGTGAAGGTAAAGAATCATAAATTCACATCAATAAAATCTACATATAGAAGCACGCATGTACTTGTCTAACCCAACAGAAAAGAAGCATGCATGTCATGAGTCTGATGACCACGCGTGCACATGCATGTGCTTGTCTAACCCAACAGAAAAGAAGAAAATATGCTGCAACTCATTTAAAAATGCCATGCAGAAGTAAATTTTGCCATCAAGCACAATAATATACATTCATTTTGAACAACCACATAGATTTCAAATCATACACTTCTTGAAAATGATATAAAACAGAGCAGGTAAAGAAAAATTCAACAAAAAAAAAAAAAAATGCAAATGGGAATCATTTTACATCTATCCATCAAATGCTAGGGAGATGAAAACATTTATTTATATATGAATCCTTTCTTATGCAGCCTCCTGCACCAAGAAGAGAGAGGGGGGGGGGGGCATGTAGCTCAAACATGCACACATAAAGACACGGGGGGAATAATGGGGATAGAAAGGGAGGGGTAGCTGTTTCTTGCCTTGTTAAGAAGTGACTTCTGGCTGACACGGAGCAGCAGTGCTGTGATAAGCTCCAAAGTCATATAGTTTACAGTAGGAAGCTTCTTCAGGATATTTTTCATTGCATGTATGCTAGAACGAGCATCTTTAATCTCATTATAGAGTTCAAATGTTGTCAGGGGTTCAGGTAGGCTTGCAAGATAACATTTTATTAGAGCTGCCACATCAAGTGGATTTACACCTTCTGGCAATGCAGCGTTGGAATCTGCAAGACATAACAAGAATTAATTTAGTATCACCATACTGAATTAAATAATTGTCATTTCTGAGAGTAGAACAGTCAATGTACCTTGGTTGTACACAGAAACCAAGTGCTGAATAACCTTTTTGTCTCCTTCAGCTTTAAACAAGTCCATTGAGTTTAATCCTAAAAAACGAACGCAATAAAAAATTCAGAAAGATTACCTCCAAAGTTAATAATTGCATGTCTGATTTTCAGATCAATCACCTGATAATATGAGATAATCTGCACATTTGACCAAAATGTGGGGAACAAGACTGCTGGATCGTTGCCGTTGTACAGTGACTTCAATTGGCACTCCAAATACTGAAGATACAGAGTTAATTAGCAGTAATCAATCTATACTAGCATGCACAAACATTAGATTCACTATGCAGCAAAACTACTTTTACTAGGATATATTAGAACCAAGCCCATGCTCCCTTAGCTCAAAAACCTGTACACAGATGAAGGCACCTAGAGCTACTCATAATGAGTAAAAGGATTTCCAAAAGAGAAAGACAAATGTTAGTTTCTTTAATACTAATTTTGGACCATAAATAAGTAGTCAGCTACTAATGGTAGTATTGTATGCAACCCACATATGAAATTCGCCCTTTTCCAGACAAAGTTCCAACAAAAGGAAAGTGGTATTCTCATTAAATAGGGAAGACAAACAAATGTTAATAAACTTACCATCAGTGCTGGCAACTCCCTGGAAATGGACAACAAAAGGATAATGTCAAAACACGAAATTGAATGTAAAATTGAAGAGGCAGGAAATAATGTAATAGGAACACCCTCATAATATTATACCTTTTGCCATCTTTCAATATCAGTGATAATTGTCTTACTTTTTTTAGCAGTCTTTTTTGCAACCTGCCAGAAATGACTAATATGTTAACCGTCAACCCTTGTTGTATATTATAAACCCATGTCAAATTTTATGCTATTGTAAGCAAGAACACCACCGTTGATAATTGGCTTTCCTATCAGATTTCATTAATTCTCATGTTATATATTGTTCCATTTTGTGTATTTTAAGTTCATCAAATCATTATAGAGAACTATAAACAACAGAGGATGTGATCTAATACTAGGAATTTGGTGGAAAGATGTCATAAGCCCACACATAAAATATGTTTTCCCTTGTAAAATTATATTTAAAATGTCATTTGCCCATATCGTTTCTAAGTTTCCACATCTCCACGTTTCCGTTTCTGTGCAACATAGCACCAGAGAAGTGAAAGATAACCTCAGTCTACATTATTACCTCTTCAACTTTTGTCTTCCCAACAGCAACTATGTCCTTTGTCTCTGATAAGCCCTTCCTCAAGAATAAGCCAGTTGTAGCTGCTGCAGTTATCAAATTTTCCTGCAGAATATGCCTAGTCGACGGCTGTCGAAGAAATGCCCATCGATTTTTAACTGCTGATCCAAATTGTTCTGCTACATCAGCAACATTACCTCTGGCATCCTTTGCAACTCCTCCCACATATGTTCCAGCTGATTGCCCAGCTTCTTTAAGCTTTGTCCCTGCATAACAACTTAAGCACTAAACAACACAAAAAAAAAAAAAAAGGAAAAAGAGAGAGAGAGAGAGGGAGACCACAGGCAATAAAGTCTAAAAAATACTTAGAAAGATACCTGAGGAGGAAAAGAAAACAGTAGCCTTATCCTGCCACTGAGGCGACCCAGCAGAAGGCATGGATCCAAATATGAAAGAATAATGTTGAATTTAAAATTTATATCAGAAGTCCCTGTTTCCAAGCAGACCCATAAAATGAGTGTAAGAAGTAGTCAATACCAGTAGCTAACTTCGACAAATTTAAAACATACACAACAAGAACAGTCAGAGTCTGCTCAGTATCAATTTCTCCCCTCTTTTAATCAGCGAAATAGATTCAGTAATCCCAAAAGTCACACTTAGTCCTATCAGTAAAACTCAACTTAAGACAAAACATCTAACTAAATATACCAGATATAACAGGTAACAGACAGACAAATATATTATTTATACCACTAAAATTATGAAGAAAATCTCATTTAGAATCTCATTTACAATTGCTCTTGATCCATGGTGATAAACCTTAAGTTTATACAGCTAAAACCAATCAATCAATCAAAGATGATCACCAGTTCAATCTTTCAATTTCATAAGCTTTTATCGTTTTCCATAAAATCAATAATAAGCTGAGATAATTGAGCATCTAACCTCAAAATAAAAAAATTCGTTTTCCCTCCATTTTCCCAGCAACCGAACAATAACAGAGCAAAAAAATCAACGATTAATCACTTAAAGGAATCGCTATTCACGCAGAAAACCTATATTAATCCTTCACTATAATATAAAGCCATAAACCAAAAATAAGAAAAGATGGTACCAATACAAAATCATTATTCTCACCAGAGAAAGCAGGACAGAAGAACAGCAAAAAGAATTACCTGTTTATGGATGTAGGCCTTAAAATAAAGGAAGCAGATTCGAAGGAGAGGTGTTTATGAGTCCAACAGGTATACGAGAGATGGAGAGAGTTCAAAAGTTGAAAGTCATTTATGTTGGGTAGAGTCGAGAAAGAAAGAGAAAGAGAGTCCTTTTCTGGTATTTTAAGATTTTACGACTTTATTTATAGTAGTCAGCGAGTCTGTTGAGGTCACGGCCTAATTAGGGTGGGCCACGTAGATAATTCTCCGGGAACACGCCTACAAATACACTGTTTAGTTTTTGTTTCTTGATGTTTCTGGCTTCCAACGGATATAACGGCTCTCCGCTTGTTTCTCTTCAAAATTTCATTTTTGCAGTCTGTCAATTTTAAGATTTTATTCATAAACACCGGAACATTTTTTTTTTTTTCTGAAATCGCTATTTTAGCTCCATTTTTTAAATTTCGAACATATATGTGAAATGAACGCTGTTCAAAAAACCAATAAAAATAAATTATCAATTAAATGAATAATTGAATTGCTAAAACCTCTTTTGATAAAATATGAGATTCCTTACTTCAACCAGCTATATAGGATATTAGTTTGTAGTTAGTTGTACCTACCTTATATGTTTCATTTGTTCTGACATTATGCTTTCCATTTATGGCAAATCTAAATAGTATTACCAATTATGAGATGACATTGTTCATATTCATCAGGACCTTGTCATCTTCCAATGGGATTTTCTCCTACTTGCATAAAAATCTACATTCTTTTGGTACAACAGAAATTTTTACATAAAGCATGTAAATTTTTTCGGATTTTAACTTCTGATCTCCTGTAACTAAAACTCGAATATCATGCCAATTGAAGCTTATTCTTAACATTTGCTTCTTCCCCTACAAGTCTCTTCCAAAACCAGTGCTCTTTCCACACTATATCCATTAACTCAATTGGCATATTTTTAGTCTCAGGCAACAGGAAGAACACAAATGCGGTCATAACAGCAACCCACCCTCCGAAAAAGAAGAAAATCCCGGACTTGAAGTAGCAAAGCATAGTTAGAAAAGTCTGTGCAACAACAAATGTAAAAAGGAAATTCACTGCTACAACAATGCCTTGTCCTGCTGATCTTATCTCTAACTGGAAAATCTCACTTGGTACTAGCCATCCCAATGGACCCCATGACCAAGCAAACCCAGTTACATATACACATATCATAACCAAAACCAAACTTGCATACCCTTTTCCAATACTTCCATGATCACCTAATTCAGCTGCCATAATTCCTCCAATCACAATCTGTGACAGAAACATTTGTGCACCCCCAAATATGAACATTGCTCGTCGGCCGAGTCTGTCTACTACAAGCATTGATATAAATGTTGCAGTTGTGCCTGCAACCCCAGCTATAAGTGCAGACATGATTAGTGAGAGGCTTTCACTTAGACCAATAGTCCTGAATAGTATCGGAGCGTAAAATGAAATGACATTGATGCCTGTTACCTGTTGAAAAAACGGTATTGCTATTGCCATTACTAGTTGTGGCCTATATTTTCTCTGAATGATTTTCTTGAATGGGTGCTTAATTGAGACTGAGCTTGCTGTAATGAGATCATCAAGCTCTGCTTGAACATTGGCTGTGCCTCGTATTCGTTGTAGCATAGCTTTAGCCTTTTGGGGATCATTGCATCGTTGAATTAAGCTGTTGGGAGTTTCTGGTAGGAAAATTGCACCTAGTGTTAGTATTAAGGCTGGAACTGCTGCCATTGCCAAAGAAATTCGCCAGCCCCAACCACCTTCAATTTTTTCAGTACCAAAATTAATAAAATTAGCTGAAAGTACTCCAATTCCAACACATAGTTGGAATCCATTGTTGATTGCTCCTCTGCACTGTGCAGGTGCCATTTCAGAGAGATAAAGAGGAACTGACTGCAGAAAAAATGAAAATCACTGTAATAGACAATCAATGAGTTTTTATGAAGTCAAATCCCGGTCACAGCCTAAATACCTGGTTTGCAAAGCCAACCCCAACTCCGAGCAGGACACGACCAAATATTAGCATGTACAAATTTGATGCAGCTCCATTCAAAGCCGAACCAGAAAGAAATGCAGCACCACCTGCAAGAATTGATGGTTTTCGCCCGAAGTGTCTAGTAACTGATGAGGCGAAAAAGGAAGCAACAAGACCAGCCAGATAGAGTGATGATGTGAAGGAGGTTAAAAGTTGACTATCAAATTTGCAGTAGTTGCTAATCTCAGTATCTTCTTTCATTTTATTGTAAACTTGTGGGAAAAACTTTCTGAGAAATGACTCCATAGATGTCACTCCACCTTCAAATTTTATTGTTTAAAAGAAAACTAACAACTAATTAGTTTCACCTTCTGGATCACAGAGCAAGCAGAAATAACAGCTAAAGAAAACAAAACAGGTTTTGGAGGGACTGACCTGAAATTCCAATATCATAGCCAAAAATAAGTCCTCCCATGGCAGCTACCATACAAGAAAGGATAACAAATGGGGTAATGCTGCCATTGTACTGTCTTCCTTCACTCTGTATGGCTAGTCCTCCTGCCATAGCTTAATCTCAAAGCACAAAGAGATAGAAAAAGAATCCAAACTGTAGATAATACAGAATAAAAGAGCATTTCAATTGCAGATAGTAAAAGAGCAGCAGTCTTTCTTGACCGATAGAGATCGTCATCAATAGCATCAACATAGAATGGTTAGTCAAAGTAAACTAATCATCTATACTGTGGACTTGACGAGTGCACGCGTGGGTTAGACTCTTCAAGTTGCAGTATTTGGACTTTAATGGTTTTCTTTATAATAATCCTCATTAAACAATACCTGCTGCTAAGTGTTAATTCACTATATGACAAATAGAAGATCAGAAAAATTGAAACAAATGACTTTCTTTCTACCTGAGTGGGCGTTTTCCACGTCTAAGTGGAGATTAAAGAGCAATTTTACCATTGTTTCACGAAGTACAGTTTTAGAATTTTAATTGAGTTTATAGGCACAGTTTTGATAACTAGACTTTAAATGATGAATTTATAATCTTGTAACGAAATTTGTCATAAATTGTTCAATATTCCATTTAAATTAGTATTACGTCTTGCTTTCTTCAGCTAAAGGAAACACAAGTAAATTTTGATTTTCTGGTAAAGGTCTAAAATGAAATTGTACAACAACAAAGTTTGAAAACGTAACTAATTGTATCAATTTCAAGCTGCTTCAATTTTATTACTTTCCTCGACAGTTTCCCCCACAATTCTCTTCCAGAACCAGTGCTCCCTCCACACTATTTCCATTTTCTCAATTGGTATATTTTTCGTCTCCGGCAAAAACAAGTGCACA
>CANUEP010142321.1:0-86553 GCA_947857235.1 Jatropha podagrica | reverse complement strand
TTTATTTTCATTTTTTTTGCCCTCTTTTTATAAATATTTTAAAAATTTATTTTTTTTTTTTTTTTTTTTTTTTTTTTTTTTTTTTTCAACAGAAACCTTGGAACTTCTTCTCTCTTTCCAATTAAAGAAAAATGAAAACCACAATTTTGTTCTTTTTTACTAAAAAATAACCTATTTATTACACTTCATTTTCTTGGAAAAAAAAAATTCAATTAATGCTGCTCTGGCTGCTGGATTCTGTTTCCATTTCAACAAATTCATGGTCACATACAGCTAATTGGTATGGACATTGCACATGAAGCCAGATGGACTAGGTTTTAACAGGGGAAGGGGAATTAGGACATAAAGAAATGAGCGTTTCTTTTCTTTATATTTATTTATAATGTTTTGCTTTCAAGATTTTAACCCTAATTTACAAAGTTTTCCAATTACTTATTTTGACTGAGTCCATGGTTCCACCAATATACCCAACCAATTAAAAACTGTTTACCAAATTCTTTTAACATTTGAGAATTCATGTCTTTTAAGAAAATCATTTAATTTGTCTAAATTATTATAAATTATTGAGCGAATTGACTATATTATCGTTAATTTGTTTAAGTTACAATAAATTATTGAGAAAGTGAAGTAGTCATATTGGCCGTATATGAAGGGTACGTATGAAAAAAATAATTTATCATTTATAAAATTTATAAATATGACAAGTATTTAGAAACACAGTACTTTTTTAAATGTAGCAAGTATTTGAAGATGGAAAAATTAGAAAATTTTATTGAAACTAGAGTATTTTTGAAAAAGAAATAAAGTAAAAAAATTTCTATTTTCTTTGATTTGGCCAATAGGTGAAGCCATTGATTTGGTGAAAATAACTGTGGTTGTGAAGATTCAAATTCGAAACCTTTCACTCCTTACATAAACGAGAAAACCAATCAGACTGTCATTTATAAAGCAAAAGCTTATTATATATCTTTTCTGAGTTATCTAAGGCTAATTAAGGGTAGCTCTTTCAGTTATTGCTTAACTTTTTTTAGGTTATAGTAGTTGATGATATTATTATTATTATGTCCTTCCAAAATATTTATGGGTAAACATTGTTTTCCTATTGATTTAAGACAATTATATCAGCTTGTCCATTGTCAGGTGAATTTTGTGTAATAGAAAAAGATGGGTTAAATTATAATTGTACATAACTAACCAATTATTGCATGTGATTTAAGAATTAATGTTTCACTAAAGTTTTCTGCATCTAAATTATTGGTTTGTGGACCATATCCTTGCTACTACTTTATTTCAATAAAAGATATGTTACCAATTCATATTAGTATTAAAAAAAAAATTCTAAGTAATTGATTTTCCATTTATGTTAAAAAAAAAATCTTTTATTTCCATCACTGGGCTTGGAGTTTGCTCATTTTGTTGATATATGAGCCAACTAATGAAATGTATGTTTTGACATTGTTATTATTATCATCACAGTTTCTTGATCCATTAGATTGATGATATAATTGATATGAGTTTTGAATTGATTGATTTACTTTTTAAATATAATTAGGATAGTTATTATGTTTGAAGCTTATATTAGCTTTTGATGTAGAATTGTTAATGATATTTATACTGTGAATATGCTTTTAAAGTAGCGATATTGAGAGAAAAAATTTTATGATAAACTTTAGATTTATTTCATGTCCTTTTATTATTGGGTAAAGTATTGAACTCTTAATTAATATTATGAAGCTTGTCCAATTAGATTTTCTTCATTCCGTAAAATGAATGGAATGACACATAATACTAAATATGGGGGTAATAAAATTCACCCAACTAAATTTAATGCATTCGCTGAAGTGAATGCAATAATATATAATAATGGTGTGCACATAAACAATGAAAAAGATATACTTATAATTAAGAATATTAATAAGGTTATAGTCGAAATAATGATCTTACCAATTATGGTAGCCATATGAACTATTTGCATTTTCTGGAATATATAAAGGAAAATTATTAGTCAATTCATTCATCATGTAAATTATTTAGATATTTTGTGGATGCATCCAAAAGATGGTTACATGATTATTATTAATTTGACAACCTAAAGTCTGCAAAAGTTATTATCAACATACAACTAGAAGTTTGCATGATTATCTATGCAAGTAATTTGATGAAGAGTATAAATTTTTAGATTATGCTGTTAAGATAATTTATTTTGAAAATGATAGTAAATTTACACATCAGTCTTTAATGATCATAGTGTCTATTAATTAAAATAATTTAGGGCAATCTATCGTTGATTTTATTTATGCTCAAAATGATTTAGTATAATTATTTATTAAATGATTGCAATTAATTGAAAAGAAATTACTATGATAATGAAGCTCCCTATTTTATAGAAGGATATGCTATTAAATATACTAGCATTACTCGCATTGCGCCAATAAATTATTATAATTTCTCTCCTTTATAATTGATTTTGGATCAGCAACTAAATATTATCCATTGAAAATTTTTTAAATCTAATTGCTTCACCACAACGCACTAAAATGGGTTATCAAAGAAAGTTGAAAAATATATCAGATATGAATTTATATATATGATTAAAATATCTAGAACTTTCAAGTAAGAAAGTTATTTATGCCAACTTTCAAATGAGAAAGTTACTTTTACCAAACTTACTAATTTTTATGGATCCCAACGTTAAGGGAAGAAAATATATTAAATTAATTAGAAAAAAATTATTGTTATTATATTTTGATTCTCATACAAGGCCGTGTGAATTTAAAAAGTTTAAAAGATAATTCATTTATAAAATGCTGTAAATTAGTAGTCAGATGTATTTACTGATCCAAAAGGAGATAACTAAATCTCATATATTAGCTGTAAATGCTTTGTTAGAATTAAAGTTCCTGAATGACAAACTATCTATGCTAATGTGTCTAAGGCAAGCCTGAAGCGTGGTAAATCAATCGGTTCCAAGGATAAAAGTTCTATATAAAAAAAGAGTAAATATTCAATATGATCAAACTCTAGAAGGGCAAACTATGGAAGGTGTTCCTCCAAAAGAAATTCAAGTACTTAAAATCATTGAAAATAATGAGATTTCAATAAATTATGTCATATCTGAACAAAGTTTGAACCAATATAAAAATAAAAGTCAATGATATTTTTATATATAATATAGTGTATGATATTGTGAAAAAAAATGAGGTTCTTGAGTATTGTCTATTTGGGAATATAGACATAATTGATTGGCCAAAATAAAATGACACATATGGTATTTAATTTATTCAAAATATAAATTTTAAAAATTTAATATGGGAATCAAAAGATGTCAAGTCAATAGAATATAAATATATATTTGTGCAAAACTGAAATGGGGTCATGAATATAAAGTAAACTTGTTGTACAAGTTTTTTGCAAAGAACTGACATTGATTATGAGGATAAAAGTACTTTCTTGTGGTGGATATTATCATAATTTGATATTTGATTAGTATGGCAATTTATGAAAATCGAAATGCATATAATGAATTAATGACTGCCTATTTATATAGCTATCTTGATGTAGATATCTATATGAAAATTTTTGAAAGATTTTAGTTACTTAAAGTATAAAATTAAATTCTCAAAAAATCTATTCAATTAAATATTATAGAGCTCTATATAGATTACGGATAATAATATCCATGAAATATTGAAAAATACTTGAAATAGACAAATTAAATCCCCGAGAAATATATTCAAGATTTGTATATGAATTAAAGAAATTTTAGTACATACAGTGTAATTGCCTTAATAATATTTAAGGCTAAGAAAATATTTATGTTATTTTATTATTATATTGTATTTATAATACTCTTGATTAGTGAATATTTATTGAAAGAATATTATAATAATATTATTATATGTTCATGAATTTTTATAAAGTTATTTGAAAATATTGCCATTATTTGATTATAAACATTATTGGAACTCATGAAGAGCTTCTAAATATTATAAATTCATTAAAAAAAAGTTTGAGATAAAAGAGATTGAAAATATAAAGTTTTGTCTCGACTTGAAGATCGATCATTTCATATATGAAATTTTGTTTATGAACCTACGTATATGACTAAATTATTGAAATGATTTTATATAGATCTCAATAGTTTTGAGGTCACTTGATGAGAAAATGACTATTTTTCAACTTTGAAAAAATGACCATTTTTTCAACTTTGAGAAAGTGACGATTTTTAACTTTGAAAAATGACCATTTTCAACTTTGAAAAAATTATGAATAATTTATTTGTTTTAAAGTACTATATCTTAGTGCAATAAATACGCTAATATATCTTGCTAGTCATATGATTATATATAAATATTTTTTTAAAATTTTATTTATAAGATTAGTTATTCTTGAATATGAATAAATTGAATGGAGTTAAAACACATATTTCGATGTTTTCATGAGATAATAGATATGAGTTTATATTACAACTAACATATTAAAAATCAGTTTTTATTGGTTATGAAAATACAGATTACTTATTTAATCCACATTATATTATATCACAAACAAGCTATTCAAATACATGCAGAGATTTAATTATTTTATGACACTTAAAAAACAAAGTATTGCTTTTACTTTTTTTGACCATGTAGAAATTTTAACAACTCATGAAAAAATATAAGAATATGTTTAATTGAGATAAATATTTCATCACGTTCAAAGTACATGCAGTTTAGTTGTCCTGAAAGAAATTTCTATAATATTATAAGAAAATAACACTTCATAAGCATGTCTCTCTTGAACGAAGAATATATTAAAGGAGATAAGAAAAATATATTTCACCAAAATTTTCTTCACTCATAATCTCCAAATAGAATGGTGATATTGAAGTTCAAATACTCAAGCAACAATATTGTTGATTTGCTCATCAAAATATTTTCTCCTATAACCTTTCTACCATAAGTTTTGAAAGATTAATGCACAAAATTGAAACTTATAAATTTAAATATCTCAATATTTTATTTTCGTGAAAGAGAGTAAATATACATTGGTCTCTTTTTTCTTCATTAAATTTTTTTTCTCACAAATTTTTTATTAATAACGTTTTAACAAGATATATTTTAAAAAAAATAGATATATTATGAAATAAATGGATGTCCTATATGAGCTAGAAATTTATATTATTAATTATTGCGAACTTTATTTTTTTAATTTGTGTAGATTCTATTAGGGTTGCACTTATATAACTATATATATGTAGCTTCTCATCAATAATAATGATACTCTCGTATTCTCTCCCTATTCTCATATTATTTCTCTCCTTAGTTTTAAACAAACAAAAAAAAAGTACTGTTTTTCGAATTCATTATAACATCTCCCATATCCTATTTGGCAATAAGTTTCTTTTTTTTATATATTTTTGTGTTTTTTTAGCAGTAAACTAACATCAGTAATATTTTTCTTGAACAGTATGTATATACTCAAAGCTTCTCTCAGGATCCAAATTTGTATAGAAAAGTTGCTATTGAGCTCTTTCAACCCTTCTATTTCAGATTTGTAAAGTTGCATTGAAACTTTCAGGTAGGGCGTGAGGTTCATATCAGAAAATAATGGAATAACTATAAATTCTTTGTCAACATTAATGAAAATTAATGTGATAATTTTCCTATTTTCAAAATTCTCTAGTTTCCTTATAGTTTATGGAACTCTTTCAATTGTAATATCGGGCATCCATTTAACTAAATATAACTTATTTATAATGCTCGGTGACTAGCATTTATATTAGTGTTAAAAGACTGAGAGAGCATATTATGAAACGTTACTCCGTTTACTTACTGATGACGAAAAGCTACTTAAACGGGTAATAATTATTAAAAAAATTAATAATTACTAAAACGACTAATTTTACTGAATAAAACCTAACAAAAAAAAACCTATTTTTGAATGTAGAAATAAACTTGTTTTCATTTAATTATAAAGATAGCAGAGCTCTATCTGATGCTTTCCTTGCCCCATTAGTAATTGGGAAAACTGTGAGTGTCACTTTATACTTTCCCAAATTTTTGTGATATATATTTTAAATTATCATTTTGAGTTTTATAAATATGAAATTTAATTTAGAAGTTTGGTATCTGCTTGTCAAGAGCTACTATCTCAGGTAATACAGTAGCTTGCAGCTTCTGTTTCAATCTTCTCAGTACGTTTCTCTATTGATAAATGCAGATAGAGTTGGTGCTTCTTGGTCTAGACTATTACTGGTTAATTTGCTCTTAATACCCTTTTCTTGATGTGAAAAAGAAAAAAAGAAAATCTTAATTTAAAAATTTTAATTGGAGTGAATTGAATTCTTTAATTTTATAAATTTATTTAATTCAGTGGTTAGTTTGATTAGTGATAGTTTATTGAATTTGTAAAGTTTTGAAATATTTAATAAATTTTGATTGAAATTTGAGGATTAATGTGTCAATATGGTATGATAAGTTTAAAGGATAATTTTGATTTTTAATCTTTTAACAATTGACGATAAAATTTGTTAATTTCTTTTTTAATTTTGATGTTAGTTATAATGATACTACCAGATTTAAACTTATGGTACAAGCAGAAGAAAAATATAAAAAGTAAAAAATAAAAAAAGTTGGTCCACACATTATTTTTGTTCTTAAAATCATTTTTAAGAATAAATAATAATAATTTATCGGATAGTGGTTTAATTGGTCTTATAAATCTCAAGTTCGAAAAGCTTCCAATGAATTAAAAAAAGAAAGTTATAAATTTTTTTACGAGTTAAAAATGTATTATTTATATTTTTATTGGCCAACTCGGATTGTTTTTTTCTCGTCTAGTGCAGAGTTGAGACGACAAACTGTCAAAAAATAAATTTTTGTTCAGCGAAGGAAGTGGCTGATCTTTTTATCAGATATATTTTTTTTTCTTTTTAATTCCGAATTTATTTCCGGAATATCTATTTTGACATGGCGTGTGTCGGCAAATAAGACCAATCTTTCCGCAGGTGACAGTCGTAGACTCATATGACCACACGCGTATTTTTGCTGATATATTTGAAATTTCGTGTTTCGTCTTTTAATTAACTTCTCCATAGTCCGTCCATAAGAAAATGCTCACCAACTTCAATTTGTTTTCCCTCTCTTGAAATTAAGCCACCTTTCTCAAACATTGAATCAAAGTCTTAATTTTCAAGTTGAAATTATATATTTTACAATGTTATTCCGTCAATTTGATCTAATTTTTATGTTAATAGATAAAGGTTAAGTAGTGAAAATCCTAAGGTATCTGATAAATTATAATGCTACTTATCATTTTATTTCCACTAAATGCATAAATCACTTTCATTTTTTTTAAAACAATTTGTACGACTTTCAATTTTTAGTTTGATTCATTAAACATTTAGATTTTTAAAATTGTATCTATTGAATACTTCAATTTATAAAATTATTTTATTTAACGTTTTAATTTATAAAATTAAATTGATAAAATACTTATTGAATAATTGAGCACTTATGGAATACTTATAAAATTATTTTATTGAACACTTAGAAACATTTATTGTCAAAACGAAAACATCTTTTAGCTCGACACTTCATTTCGATCAAAGTGCTAAAAATAAGCGGCTTGTGATTATTGACCGGTGCCACCAAAACTCGATAGTTGTTGTGTTCAAACAGTTGCTGCCATTATGAATTCACAAAGCAACAATCCAACCATTATTTAATGGTCACTTCCCCATCTCGCCTCTGTTCCCAAGTAAATATTCACCCTGTAAATAGAACCTGTAGCATGTTGCAGTCTTGTATCGCTGCTCTAAATCTATTTAACAGATAAATAGGTTGAGGCGAAACGTCCCTCCTTTTTCTCTTACCACAAAACGTCATTGAAGTCACCTACACAAACCCATGGTTTTGAGTCCTTATGAGCCAAAGTCCTCGGTAAATTCCACAAAGACTTGCGTTTATTTCTTTCTGGAAAATAATAAAATCTTGTTACTCTCACTATTATTCCATCCCAAAGAACATTGCTACCATAAGGTTATTTGAGAACCCCATTATTTGAACATTGACATCGCTTTCCAACATAAAGCTAAACCTCCTCCGTTGCCCAATCTATCCACAACAAATTAATTTTGATAACCGCACTCCCTAACCATTGTCGTAATCCGATCCTCATAAACTAACGTTTCCACCAAAAAAATAATCTCAGGCATATGGTGAAAGCACAACTCCTTTAAAGCTCAAATTGATCGTGGTCTGCCTAACCCTTGGCAGTTCCAAGATAGGCAATTCGTGGCCTCCAACTGTCTTGTGTACCAGGATCAACCAATAGATTGTTCTTTTAAACTCGATTAGAATCTACTTATTGAGAAAACGATGGAGTTGGTGTATTCTTCATATTGTCTTTCCTTGGTCTTTCTTAATTTCGTTAGGTTTTGGAATGCCCATATTTTCTCCTTGGCCCAACTTTTCATTAGTAAGGCTCATATCCAAATCCATGTCCTTTATGTCTTTTCCATGTTTTACTACATGCAGGTTACATGTAGTAAAAGATTGCACCATGATTTGCTACCCTGATTCTAGGTCTTCTCCCTTGTTTGGATTTGCAAAATTAGGTGAGACAGGGGCTAGCAGGTTTCCAAATTCGGACCTCAACCAGCCGTTAACTCTTTGGGGCTACCTACATGGCAGGACCCTAATTGTGTCGTCCTATGCTCTCAGGTCCTCCTTCCAGTGATAAAGACGAAGCTTACAAAAACTGTCTCCATGCCCTAGTCGACACCTAGACCACAAAAAATTATTAATCTTTCATATCGAAATTGAATGAAAAAAGCCTCTCCATTTGGCACTATTAGTTTTTTCATCTTCCGTAATGGCTGCCAAATATCCATCTTCCTACTCACTCCATGAATCATTGTGCATACATCGTTAAAATTTTAGCATCAAATTCTAAAAGTGTATCGATAGAATTTCACAACAACTGAGCTATTTGTTTTGTCATAAATTCAGGTAGCAAATCATAGACTTACACTCATATCGTCATGGTAAACAAAGGCACAGTAGAGGGATCTTCACTTGCTTCAAGTTTATGCCAAACTCAAAGTTGCTTATTATCTAAATGCCAAGGAGATCCCTTTGTCACCTGTTCTTAGTCTATCTCATTGAAAAACCCAATCGAGTAGCATTTAACCTCCAACTCTGATATACTTATACCTCCCAATGGATGCCAAAGATCTACAAAAACATTTCACATAGAAGCAAAATTCATAGTATAGGGTTAAAAACACCCCCACCAGACATTATTCATATGTTTGATGAGTTATTGTAGGGGTTCGTGGTTTTGTAGGTATCTAATATCCATCCTGCTCCTTTGCCTCTATGATCAATAGGGCTTCCAAACTTTATTCCATGAAGGGATAGAGAGTCAAAAAAAGAGAAGGGTGGCTATGGCGTGTTTAAGTTTTGAACAAAAAGGGTTTAGGGTTTTAAGTTGAGAGAAAAATTAATAATCAATACTTAATATTATAAAAATATAATAATTAATTATAAACAACAAATAAAAGACCTATTAATTAATGCACATTATAAAACAAAGTAGTATGTATATAAATATATAAAGAGGAAATAAGTAAATTAAGAGGTAGACCTAGGTGAAAATATTACACCATTACTATTCATTTCCTCATTTCACTAGCTTTTGCATGCAAAGGAGGAAAAATAGGCCTAACTTATAAAAATACCCCAACTTTTATGACTTGTTGCAACAGTACCCTAAATTGACCTTTGTCCCTCGGGCACCTTAGCTCAGTAACTTAAAAATATTGTCACCCTAAATGCAAAATTACTTGGAGTTTTACAATATAATAATAATAAAGTGGGTCGCACCTAACTCGCTTAGGATTAATTTAATCCAAGCCCCTAAAATCAGGCAAAACACATTGTTTCATAAACCTAACACAAAAAAATTCCTAATTCGCCAATTTCTTCTCTTTCTCTTTCTTCGTCGCTAATGAATTAAAAAACTTTTCTTACACATAACACCGACATACAGATTCTTCATCCAGGACCATCTATCTTTGTACGTTGTTCTTTTGATTTTCCTCTCCTTCATCCTATTACAAATCCTTTAAGCACAATCCACAACCTTACATTTGGAGTATATATCAATAAGGGCAAAGCCCATACAAACATTCCATGAGAACTGAGATTTCAACATTAAATAATGAATTTGCTTACCCATTTCTAGGTCCTTCAACCTTACACGAGCACCTAGACCACTACTAAATGAATACTCATTAAGCACGAAGCACTCCCCATGCATCCTAATAAAACAATCGAAAGCTTCTTGAAATTGATCATGCCATGCAAAGCCAATAATGATTGAATTCCAAAAGCATTGGTCAGATGAGGTGAACGAAAACAACCTTGCTCCCTCTTTAATAAAACCATATTTCATTAGGGTACTAACAAAAGAGTTCCAGGTAGATGTATTCCTCTTAGGCATTTTATCAAACACCTTGTATGCATTATCCAGACAATCACACTTGACATAAGAATCAATAAGCCTATTTGAATGAAAACTTTAGTTGTGAACTGAGTTTTAATGATGTGTGCGTGTATGCGACATGTGTTACTGGTGGATTGAGATTTGACGCATGAATCTAAGAGTTTTGCAAAAGGAGAAGAGTCGAGGAAAGAGAGGTCACCAATGGTTTGCTTAACGAGATAAAAGTTAAGAAATTGAATTGTCAATGGAAAATAATGGAAAAGAGAGTGATGGAGAAGGAGAAGGAAAAGGGAAAGATAAAATAGTGTGTTTTTAGGTTTTGGGGCTTGGTTTAAACTAAGCTGGTTAAATGGAACACTCATTATTATTATTATATTGTAAAATCCTAGCTAATTTTACAATTAGGATGACAATATATCTAAGCTATTGAGTTAGTATGCATGAGGGACACAGTTTAGGGTGATGTTGGAATAAGTCGTAAAAGTGAGTAATTTTGTAAATTAGGCCGAGGAAAAATACTATTTATTGTTTATTCAATGTTGAACCCTTTAATTATCTTATAAAAGGATAAAGTACTATTTAATCCTTGAATTTTAACCTTAATTATTATTCAATCACTATATTTTGAGTAAATAACTTTTCAATCTATGAAACTGTTTAGTATTAAAAAGTAGCATCTTTACCATTAGTCTTTGAGGGGAAAAAAAAAATAAAATGCCTTTTACCTATTTGAAAATTTATTAGGAATTGAACTTGCCTTTTAAGAAAATCTCCTTCTAACTTTCTTTTTACGTTTTGCCTTTTACCTTCATTCAAAATTAAATTCTTCGCTTATTTTCTTTTTTACCTTACTTTTTTTAGTCTTTATCTATACCTTTTTAATCATTTTAGACTTTGATTAACTTTAATAAATCCTCATGATTTTGGTTTATTTCAAAGGAAAGTTGACGGCGAGCATGAATAGTGTCAAGAGAAAATAAAATTGAAAAAAAAAATTAATTTTGCAGAATAAAAGAATTATAAAAATAAAACACAGTCCGCATAATTTTTTAATTGAAATTAATAAAATCATTTAGGATTTGAATGGTAATGTTACAAACCATAGGGGCGATTTTATAATTCATCCAATACATTTTTAAGAATTTTCTTTTATACTTAATTTATACTCTTAAAAAATTTATTAGTACGTAATAAGCTCCTTCCTATAACTTTCCAATACATAATCATGATCACGGGACAATGATAATACACATTTTTTTTGAAAAGGGCTAATCGCCATTTAAATCAATGGATGGATTGTCTTTATGTCTTGGTGTACATTTGCATGTCACGTTATAATATTGTAATTCGGATAATATACTGAAATGGAAATGTATTTCCATAGAAAAAGAGTTTACAGGAAATTGACTTTTTGTTGTATACATATTTTTCAAGGTATTATATCAATCTTTACATAGTCACACTCAGTTAACAATGTTTTTTTGTATTTTAAAAAAAAAAAAATTGGAATCAGATTTTGGATCAATCTAAATTTCGTTAACCGAAATCGGGGTTTTACTAAATATTCCTAATTATTAGGTATTAAACTTGCTTCTATAGCTAAAATGTCTTAAATCTGCATCTCACAAAAGTTGACAATATATTAATTCAATCAAATAAAAAAATTGTAAAAAAAGAAAAGAAAAGGATTTGTGTTGATTGAATTCCATTTTTATAGTTACTAATTTTTTTATTACGTATATTACGTTGACTATATTTTTTATATACTTATTTTTTACTGTTTTTTAATTCTTTTATCTATATAATATTAAAGTATAAATCTTCTTTAGATTAAAATACATGTAATTAGTTAATTTGTATTATGTTTTTCCATATAAACTACTTGTAATGTTACTTTTTATATATTTAATTTATTTTTATATAATGAAAGTGGCCTTAAAATAAACTTCAACCTCATCTCTAAATTTAATCATTCAGTTTTTAATTTATAAATACAGATTCTTAGAAATCCTAATAGGTGTCTGATAAGAAAATTAAGTCATCACTCAATCACTCCAAATCAACATCTACATTCAAATATAATGAAAAATAATAATAAATTACTTTTATTTCTAGGTAAAAAAAAAGAGAAAATAATATAAATTGATAATGCGAGAATCACTTTGACTATAGAGACAATATTACTTATCTAATGCATTATAGAAAGAAATATATATATATATATATATATATATATATATATATATTTTTAATTTTTTTTATTTTATAAATATTATTTTCTTTGAAGTCAAACATATTTAAAATATAAGAAAAAAGTATTAAGAAATCTAAAATTGTTTAATCATCAAGAAGCCATCTAATTATTTCGAAAGATATATAAATTTCTTACTGAATTAAAGTGATAATAGTTAAATATTAATTCAGCAGTAAAAACAGTAAAAAATAAAAAATTATTATTAAAAATGGATCTCTTCTCAGAACTCAACATATAATAAGAAATAAATTATATTAAAAAACTTCCAATTTGAATTTCAAAAAATCAATCCCTTCTTTGATTGAAAAGCCATAATTTAATGAAATTTGATATTGATGAAAAAAAAAAGACTAAAGCCGAGTTAATAAATGCAAATTACAAAGTAAATCATGCTAGATCTAATTTTGGTCAGTAATGTGTTTATTCTCTCTATCATTCTAAGTAGCAAATTTAAGATAAATAAATAAATAATTTAATTAATTAATAAAAAAAGATTACACAAAAAAAATATTCTATCTTCTACAAATAAATCATCAATTTTTCTAGAACTATAAAAAAAGAATATATACTTTTTCTTTTTTATCTTTATCCTAAACAAAATATTATGTATATTGTATTTGAAAATTTATTTTTTAAAAAATATATCAAATCAAATCATCTAAACATAAACCAACATGGAATACTAAAAAAACTATTTTTTTTCTTTTTTTTTATCTCTCTCCTAAATTAAATCTTTTGGATTATAATCAAAATAAGATCAAATATTTAAAAAATAAATATAAATATTTTAAAATATTTCATTATCATGTATATTTATTAAAAAATAAAACTTAAAATTTTAAAATTCTTAATCATTCATATGTTAACTAATAAAAAAATTATATAAAAAGCGTTCTATCATTTCCAAATAAACCCTTAATTTTTCTTACAAATATAAAAAAAATATTATTTTTTCTTTTCTATCTCTTTTCAAAATAAAATATTATGTTTACTTTATTTAAAAATTTATTTTTTAAATTTTCCTATAACCAACAAGAAAAAATATAATTTTTTTCTTTTCTTTTATCTCTCTTTTAATAAAATATTATGTATATTCTATTTGAAAATTTATTTTTAAAAAAATATATTCAATCAAATTATACAAATATAAAGAAAAAGTAATATTTTTTCTCTTTTTTCTCTCTCCTAAATAAAATATTTTAAATTATAATTAAAATAAAATATAAAAATTTTTAAATGTCTCATTATCATATATATTTATTAAAAAATAAATTCAAAAAAGATAAAACTTAAAATTTGAAATTCTTAATTATACATATGCATTTATTTAAAAAATAATTTTTATAAATTATATACAATTAATTAATAAAATATAATTTTCTGATTGACTACGATTTAAACTATTTAAAGATATCGCAAATTTCATTGAAAGTGATATTGAAAATCCTATTATTTTTTTCTCTATCCCAAAATATATATATATAATTTTTTTGTCAAATAGAATTTAGATTTAATTATGAAACTTATAGTCCAGTAGAATTTAGATTAAACAAGAAAGTAATATTGTCTAATAAAATTTAGATTTAAATAGAAAATTCACATAATCAATTAGAATTAAAATTTTTCTTTTGAACCAATCAAATTAAAATTTTAAAAATATTTTTGTCAATCTATAAATCTCCATTTTATGATTACATATAAACTGCCTGCACATTTATATAGGTTTATGAACAGTGCATGCAAATTGAAATTTGTGAAGTCTACTTTGTATAAAACTGAGTATATATATTACATAAAACATAATATAGCGGTAATATCTTATATTTCATTACCATGTAATATATACCTTTAACTACATATATATATATAGGGAGAGAGAGAGTTTAATATCATTGTTAATGGTTTTATAACCCACGATTTTAGGGTATAGAGTTTAAATTCTTACAATTTTCTTAGATGTACTAAAAAAAATCATAATTAGTATATGTTTAGTGGAATATTCTAATGGTAGAATAAGATGGTATTGTTGTAAGAATAGCCTTCATAAGAACTTCTCTTCCTGCTTGAGATAACAGTGCATGTTTCCAGCTTTGTGTCTTTTTAAAAATGTTCTCTTTAAGGAACATGAGAGATTACTTCTTAGATCTCCCCCACTATGTTCGCAAACCCAAGTATTTCTCAGAATCTTTCATTTGTTTCATGTCCAACAAGTTCTTAATGGATTGTTTCAATCATGAGTGCTTCTGCTGAATAGAACACTTGATTTTGATTTATTGACATTATTTTCCTGATGCTCTGCAATGCCCCTCTAATGTGGACATGAGAATTTGTACTTCATGAGAGCTGGTTCTAGAAAACATGATAGAATCATCTGCAAACATAGAACAAATTAAGGTATGACAACTTCTGAACAATTTCAATCCTTGAATGGAGCCTTCTAAACATCTTAAATTAAGCATGGCCACAATGCTTCTGAGGCAAAGAGAAAGAGGTATGGTGAGAGCTGGTCTCCCTATCTTAGACCTCGTTTAGGAAAGAAAGGGCTGTTAGGGAATGCCATTTAACAAAACTGAAAACCGCACTATAGACACACACTCCAATAGTAAAGAGATCCATTTCTAATACATTTCCATTTTTCCGAGAACCTTCTTCGAGAAATTTCATTCCAACCTGTCATATGCTTAAGCAGTGTCTAGCTTGATGGCCACATGCCAAAGTTTGGATTTAGAGGTTCTAAGGTGATGGAAGACTTCATGGGCTATGACAATATTATCTTGGATGGCTCTATTAGGCACAAAGGTTGATTGAGATGTTGAAATTATCTTGTCCATCCAAGGCTTAAGTCTATTGGTGAGAGTTTTAGAAATTTCTTTGTACAAAAAATTGCAAAGACTAATGGGTCTGAATTGGGAAGCGGTAATGGGGTTTTTTGTTTTAGGAATGAGGGTTATATGAGTCTGGTTGATTTCTTTGAGCAGGAAACCACTATAAAAAAAAAAAACTCCTCATAACATTAAATAAATCCTTGCCAACAACTTCCCAATTATTATGGTAAAAGGCTCTTGAAAATCCATCTGGGCTAAGCGCTTTGAAGTTACCCAAACTAAATGTAGCACTTACACTTCTTCTTTCATAATTGGCTTGCAAAGATTTTCATTCATCTCTTAGATAAAAGAAGGTAGGTGAAGATTATCAAGCAAACTGAAGTCAAATACGTTATTTGAGAACACAAAAATAAAGAAATCAAGAATTTCTCTCATAATAGGACCTTCTCCTTCCACCTAGTTATCCTTTTCATCTTTCAGTTTAACTAGATTGTTTCTTTGTCTACGCTAAATAGTAGTAGAGTGAAAAAACTGTGTTACGATCCCCTGAGTTTAGCCATTTTATTTTAGATCACTGAAATTAGTGTAATTCCTCTCTCTTCCATAAGTTGTTAAGTTAAACTAATAAGGAACTTTCTTTTGCCTGATTAGAGTCAGAAAAGCAACTTGAATTTAACTCTTTCAATCTTTTTTTAACTGAGAGGATGAGGCTCTGTGAGTTTCCAAAATGGGCTTTGCTCCAATTTACGAATTCAATTCTGTTGTTCTTTAGTCTTTGCACTACTTTAAACATGTTTGATCTATATTGAGGCTTGGACCACTCATTTTCAATGATTCTTTTACACTCTTGATGTTCCAACCACTTGGCTTCAAATTTGAAAAGCCTCTTGACCTACACCTAAATCGAAGGCCATTATAGATGCTATAAGAAAACTTCATAAAAATATATCTTATGAAATTTATGAAGATCGAAATTAGGTTCAACCGAGGAATCGATGTTTTACTACCAATCACAAGTTTAATATTGGATGCACTACTCATACTGGAAATTATGATCGGAGATTACTCTATCAATCGCCGTCTACTTCAAAGATCCCCCCTGAAACATTTTTCAACCATGGTTGAAGACAAGAGAATGATGGGCCTGTGGTCTAAACTAATACGATTTTCATTGATAATCATGACCTGAGGAAAGAGGCTCCTCCTTCCAATAGAGACAAGTGCTCTATCTAATCATTGTCATATTCTACTTGCACCAGCATGATTGTTGCACCAAGTATATGGTTGTCCTTTACATTCCAGATCAATCAACTTGCATACATCTTGGAACCAATTGAAACCTTGTGACTTCGAAGGTTTGTAATATTTTCCTCTCCATCTATCACTTCTATCTAAAGTTTTGTTAAAATCTCTAATGCATAGCCATGGCTCACAGTTATCGGGATAGAGGATAGCTAGGTCATATCATAACTCTTTTCTCTTGCTGTAGTTTGGTTCCCTACAAAATAAATGAGGTCTTCCATGAAACAGAGTTGAAAGTACAAGTCACATGTATGAAGTTTTTGCATTTAATAAGAATCTCTGCCTCACAATCATCCTTCCACTATAATGCTAGACCCCCAGCCATTCCAATAGGATCTACATACTCAGCAAAATCAAAATGGAGTCTTCTCCTTATTGAATCAACATAACTTTCTTATTCTCAGTTTCCATAAGAAAAACCAAACGAGGGTGGCATTTGTGACAGAGGGCACTTAAGGCTCGAACTGTCAGGTCACCACCTAAACCCTGACAGTTCCATACGATAACATTCATATATCCTCATGTGGCTATAGGCCAGCCACCATCGCCTTTTCAGAATTTGGATTTTCAAGGGCATAACTTGTTACCTTTCAGGCACAATCTACATTTTTCATATACTGAGTGTTAACTAACTCCTTTTGAGGTGAAATTGAGACTCTTGCTCTAGATTTCCACTTTCTCACTTTCTTAGAAGAAATTTCCTTTTGTTTTAGAGTTTAAGAGAGTTAGGATGATTTGCAATTTTAAGAAGAGGGAGGAAATCTTTTGTGATTTGGGATGTTTTTGGCTCTTTTAAGGTGACAAGTGGCTAAAAGTTTCATATTATCAAGAGAATTCAGGTCATGAATTATAAGGTTTGGGCTTTGTAAGGACCGAGTTAAGGAGTTTGTCCACACCCCGTCATTTCGTAAGTGAGGAAAATATGCTTCTGCACTCTTAAAACTGCAAAATCTCCTTTTAGATTCCATGATTTTGTAAGGGTTCTAATGATTGTGTTGGTTGAAATTTCCTTCTCTGAGATGAGTTTCCCAACCAAATTGAAAGGAATTTTGAATTCACATCAAGTTCCAATGAAATAAGTTCCTTCTAACAACTGTGTTGTAATAGATAGTGATCCATCTTATATATTTTTTACTTAATAAAGGGCAACAAAGATCATTTTGCAAAGATTTTTAATTTAAGTCTTGAGTGTTTAAAGGGATATCATACTCAGAACTCGAGACCGCTAGTTAATGGAGAATGGATCCATACCATCCCATCTCATCCTTTGGGAGTCAACTCACTCATTTTGGAAGTATAAATATCGTATAAGAATCATTTGAAATCTTTATATTTGAACCTAAAGATGGATTAGTAGTATTAGGTTATCTCTTGTTTGATCCAAAATGGCTAACCTTTGCAACAGTAAAAGTTATTTACAAGGATCTTAAACTAAAATAATTTAAAGATTTTATCTGAAATCAATTAATTGGGTTAACAATAAATTTTTCCAAACACTTCTAAAATCTCTCGGTTCTTAAATTTATGACCATCCATTTGGCCTCTCTCTCTTTTACTTTGAGAAACTTTAGGCATTCCTGAGAGGATGAGATTTGAAAAAGCAGAAAGTTTTTCTAATATATAGGAGTGCTATTTTGTTTTTTTTTTTTTGTTTTTTATATATATATAACGGCCAAAAATAATGTTAATTTAGATGGAGGGACGAAATAGTACAGTAGAGTAAAATTTTAGCGACTAAGTATTATATTTTTAAAAGATAGATATTAACTAGTATTTTTGATAAAATCTAAGAGCAAATAGTAATTTACCCTACAAAGTGAAGAAATCCACTGTTGACAGAAGCAGGGAATTTCATATATTAATGCATTTATCATCAAAATTCGGTAGCAAGATTGGAGAAGAAAATGAAAAGGCCAAAAATAACCTATAATCATTCTATTATATATTTCTTTTCTTTGTTTTCTTGAATCATAGGCAGAAAATTGATGTGCATATATATGCATGTGCAAATTGCAAGAAACAGATATGCATGATCGTTCCAGGCACCGAAGTTGAAGGAAAAAAAATGGAGCTCATGCACTCTGTGCTTCCAAGAAGGCATTGAAGTCCTCCCTTGCCTTACGCAGGCGAGGGGTAATGCAAGAAGCTGGCGATGCAGGGTAAGACGAGGGAGGTGAGGTTGAAAAACGAACATGGCGAGAAGATTCATGAGACTTTCTGGGTGTTGCTCTAGATGAATTGTTCTTGAGAACCCCTTTCTGATCCTTGTCGAAGATAAATGCAGCAGAAACTGGTGAAGTTGCATCATCGTTCGCACTAGTTCGGATCAGTTCGAGTGGTAGATCAAAGTAAAGATTCATAGAATCTCCACCTTCATTGTCATTTGTGATAGCTGAAGATGCCCATGAACCACATTCAAATTTTTCTAGAGAAACAGTTCTTGATATTATGTTTCCCGCCTCTATTTCTAACTGTTCCTTCTTTGACCTTACTGGTTTTCCCTTCCCAAAGCCAGGGAGGTACATGCATAGTGCACCACATTTAAATCCTTCATCATAATCAGCTTTATTAGCTTCAGTTTTTGAGAAGTTTCTATGATTTATGGCATTGAAGTCGATTGCGTTTGGTTTTCTAAACCAAAGATCCAGTTCATCGGCTTTTGCAGATGACCTCCCTTCTACACAAGAGCTGCTCTTCCTCAAATGATCAATTTCTTCTTCTTGAGTAAGATGAGAAGAATGTCTATATGCCAGATGGTCGATTTGACGAGGAGATGCCTGGCTTTCATTCTTCCATTTCTTCTTCAACATACCGAAGCCGAATCGAGGGGATGAGCATGCTGAGTTGGGTAGACTGCAGCTTATAAGCAGTGGTTTTATGGGCGGTCCATCTGGAGGAGTGAGAATAGGTGGCAACATAAAATTGAAGCTAGCTTCTCTCCTTGATGATCCTTGCAAGGATATTGGATCAACCAAAATCTGCTTCTCCTTTTGGGGACTCTCCTTTCCAAATGGCAGTTCAGGCTCTTCGATGGCCATGAATTTTAACTCATGGAAATGTTCAGCAGTTGTAAAAATGTCAAACTCATTGTAGATTTGAAGTGTTTTTTCGGCATTGTTTGTAGCCATAATGTTTAAGGGCAGAGACTGTGAAGGTAAATTCAGGGACTGAACTATATTTATATGTATGTATAGGAGACATGACACAGGCAGAACGTGGGCAGCATATCCCAAGTGTAATCAGTAGTGATTTGCATGTTTAGTACTTTCATAATATAATAAGCGGAGATATATAATAACATTAGTGTACACAAGATGTTTAATGCATATCAAAGCATAATTTCCTCACAGGACTAATTGCTTCTATAGTTTATTCAAATGAGAGCCTACTTTCATGAATGATGACATCTTAACCATATTTAACCAACCTTGATATCCATTTTCTCCTAACCGCGACTTAAAATAAGGGCCTTCACACATGCAAATAGGAAAACAGTGGTTGATGTGCTTTGCATCAAAACAAAAGTCTACATCCAAGAATACGAAAGAAAAAAAAAATATAAATACTCTCAAGTATTAAGTTTCAAATAAAGTTATAGCAGGGTAAATAATAACATTCAAAAAGAAACTCTCTGATTTTTCCTCAGTTAAAGAGTCGACACATCCTGTAATACGTTCTGTTCGCGTATAAATTGATGTAGCAAACAAGAGGAGAAGGCAAAAATAAACTCTTCGCAGCTCAGCATTTGCAAAGGTACACATCCATGAGCAAACATCAAATTATATATACAAATGGTGTTCACATTGTTTGGATGTATGTAATAATGCAGTTTATATGACATCACAAAGTTTCCTACTGAAGAGAATTATAAAATAAGATTAATACTACTGAAATACCAATGATGACGGGAAATGCTGAGACCAAGTACAGTGCTCCATAACCCTGCAAGAGAATTTGCTTCTTTGGTTATGAGGCCTCAGATTAGCTAAGCAAAGAAAAATTTTAACTCTAAATAGGGGATCATCTTATGCTGTTCTTACGATTTTTCTTTTTTAAAATGTAATGTTCATTCTAATAATAGCGTTGGTGTAATTATGAACTATATCTAATAACAGCATCAATCTGCATTAACATTCCATTAGGTGCAATTTATGAAATATATATGATAAAAGCACCCTAAATGAATAAATAATAATGTAAAGTGAAAATTGGTATAATTTCATTTTATTACCTTAAATCAGAAATTTCTATAAGAATTAATGAACTCTCTCTTTATTATTTTCCACTTTCTTCCTTACTTTTCCTAATTGTTAACCTCGCCAAATCTGAATTAGGGAAACACATAAACATTTATATGAAATCAAAAACTTCTTACTAGTCATATTCAACTCTACGGTACCTAGTATTATTCATTCTAAAATTTAATTGCTTTCCAGTTTGAAGTTTTATGAGCTTTTTGAGAGCAATAACGGAACCAAAAGTAAGAATTGGATCAAGGACACATAAACAAGCAATTAAGGAAAACAGTTAAACTAATCAGAAGGGAGAACTAACCACAGCTGCAGGCACTTCTGTTTCATTACTGTCTTCAACATCTTCAATGTCAGCAGCTGAATCCCAATCAATTTTAAGTCTCTTAGCAGCCTCTTTAGGATCTATACCGGTGTCTGTCGCTTTTGCATAAAGGGATTTTTTTGGCTTTGTCTTTGGTGTTTCAACCTACTCAGTAAACACAAATAATTAGCTAATTATAATTAACATGAGCTGCTTTCTTCTTTGTTTTCAGGACAGGTGAAAGAGGTCAATAACCAAATAATAATAAAGAAAATTTCAAGAAAGAAGAAGAAGAAGAAGGTTCCTTAGAGATTAAACAATTTGGACGTTGCTCAAAAGGTGAACTGAATGAGACCACAGTGAGAAGTAAATAATAACATAAATGATCTACATTGGATCAGGTTTTATAAAACGAAAGGAGGCAGCTTTAATAGTCCATCTTTAATCTAACAGGCCTAACTTAAAATTACATTCAGACTGCTTTTCCAAATTATTGAATCAAGTAATGTACATTGAAAATTCCAGTAATGTTCTATTGTATAGCATTAAAAAACATGTTAAAAGATTATTTTGAATCTTCTACTTCGTCTATGAGTTTAATGTTGATATAGCCTTGATGGTAGCAGTTCCTCGAAACTACTTGATGCTAAGAATTTATTAGCCATTCAGTCACATTTCTAGTTTCTCTTTGAAGTATCAAGTCTCTGCAGGACATTGACAAACATTGCAAACTCCAAATAGGCATAATTACCTCAGTCATTGCGATTTATGAATAATTACGTGAAATGGCATTTGCCATGTTTAGAAATTCTGCAGCTGTCAGAATTATGACAGTCCACTGATGGTACATTGATGTTTTGTATAGTAAAGGAATATGTCAATTTTGTCCGGGGCCTTTTTACCACTTAACTGGGTATTCTAGCTCAACTCACATGTAAAAATGAGTAAAAAATTAGGTGCAATACCTTCTAATTTATATATATACCTGTAAGAGAGAGCACATGATTTGCTTGCAGGAGGCTATTTAATGGATGATATAAAATGATATAAAATACCGCTCAACTAAATGAATATAATTGCACCAGCAGGGTTTGGCAGAACCCTTGTCATTTTTTTCTTGTCAACAACCACATTCTACATGATATATCCACCAGTTAATCCATTCTCAAAATTTTTTAGGTGGAAGAAATGCGTTCAGTATCTCTGTAGTGGACCTGCAGACTTCAATTTTTTTCTACTACGACAACTGCATATTTAATAGAAAATGACTCTCTTCTCGAAACAAATAAAATAATTAAGCAAAAAGGGTAGTCAAGTTGATAGGTACATGTGGTTTTCATGTTGTTGACTAGAATTCTACTCAAATAAACCACAAGAAAGATAGAATTAGTACTATGCATGAAAACTGAACCAAATTTTTGAAAGGAAATGGGCGGCAATGAAAACAAGCAAACCAGAACAAATCAAAATTACAGCAATTCTAACATCAACAACCCTTGTAAGAAAAAATCTAAAATTTACCTCTAAATTAGGCCAATTTGCCATTTCCTCAGCAAGCATTTTGAGCGCAACACGATTTTTCGGTACTTTGCCTTCATTCACCTAGTAAACAGAGAATTGCAGCATAACAAGATGAAAGAAATCATCTTCTTCTCCTATTGTAAGACATAAGGTTTAAATCATTTCTTTTGGCAGGGTAGGGGCTGTTGTATGGTCTTACATCAGTGTAAAATGCAGAGTTGAGGAGAGGACAATGAGTTCAAGTGGTTGAGAATACTGAAATCCAGTAGCCTTTTTCTCATCATCATTTGAGGCATGCTTGCTTTTTAATTGATCTCCATAGAAATTATTCCACTTCCATTTTCTCCCTTATTCTTCTCTGTTCTATCGCATTTTCCTTTTGGTAATTTCAAGACTTAATAAAATAATCTTTATGATGTAGTTAACATTAAGAGTAATTTGCAATTATCCTTATTGATGTTAGAACATTATGGTTTCTTGTTACTCAATTATTTATATAACATTCAGAAATAAGAATGGCGAACAAGTTCAATCAACTTAGTGGACATTACATTTCATATATCGTGTTATTAAATGATGATACTGAAGTAATACTCACTAACACATGCATTTGCACATGAATAAAGAAAATGAAGATTTCCCCACCAAATGAAAAGCACACCAGCTTTTCAGCTGAAATTAAACTGTCACCCCATTCAAATACTTCCCTCTGAATCCCAAATTGTTTATAGCATGAGATCAACTAAATTAATAGTAACCTCAATGTTGCTACATACAGCATACATCAATTGAGATATAGGTTCACCACATTTTCAATTATAGAGTGAACTGGTTAATAGTTTATACAAGGCACAATTTAATTATGGAAAGAGGAACTCACTTGTACTAGAGCTTCAACCAAGTCATCTCTGGTTGGATCATCAGGACTGTCAATGCCAAGTAGCTGCCTTCGCTCAATTTCTCTTGGGTCTTCAATCATTATTGTCAACTTAACCTAAGAAAAAAAATCCAAAAACAGACAATTAATTGGCAATTGAATACACAACACCTTAATTGAATTCTCGAGTTATAAAAATGACAGTGATGCAAATGTGTTAATCAGCTTATATCAATCACAGCTATATATATATATATAACAAAAGAAGTAACATACCTCATTAAAAAGCATGTCTCTATTTTTCTTAAGAAGCTCCAACACCTAATGACATCAAGACAAAGAAGATATGATACAATTATTTATAAATAGCAAATGAAACAAAAATTTCCCTCCCCAGAAAAATGGAACAAATTGAAATAGACCCTTTTGATTTCTTGAATGTATTCAAGGTCTTGAGGACTAGGCGGTGCTACGTCTTCCTCTTCTTCTTCTTCCTCAAAGTCTTCTTCTCCATTTTGAATACGCAACTCTAGGTCTTCTTTACCAACCAACAAGCCAGTCTTCTTTCTTCTCCAGCTACTGTTACTTTTATGGTAGTGTAGGCAAAAGTTACCCAATTTCCTTTTTCTCAAAGCAAGGTGGTATTGTGGTTGGTTGTATAGGAAATGGCTATGTGAAGAAGAAGAAGAAGAAGAAGAAGAAGAAGGTAATGGAAATCGGTAAAGTTGCAAAGCCATTATCATCTTATCTTGAATAAGGTAATGGAGTCGTTAACAATTTGAAATCTTTTTGGCCATTTTTTTTTTTTTTTTAACTTACTTTCAAAGATTATACAATTAGATTTTGTAGAGGAGAGGAGTGAGTTCAACTCAAAGATGTGAAAATGTCTATTTGGTTAATAAATTGCTCTGTGATTTCGTGGTCACCATAGCAGTCTAGCAGATCAGTTGCTCAGAAATGAAGCTGTAGATGGTATGGACTGGGCCGATCCAATCAAAGCCTTGAATCTTTTTAGGCCACATTCGTACTTCATTCTAGGGCTGTGCAGACCTCGATCCAAAAAAATAAGCATGCAAAAAACCGATCAAACTAATCAAACTAAGCCCATCTGATTCCAACCTCTACTTAGCATAAATTACGTTAACATTGGGTTAGATTTTAAAAGAATTATTAAATTTGATAACATTTTTTTCAGATTTTCACAGATTTTATTAAAATTTTATACGGAGTTTTATAAAATTGACGGCACTCTTTTTTATAGATTTGGATTGATTTTGATGAAATTATAATTTTTTTTTATATCCAATCAAAATTAATTTTAGAATTTAATTAAATAAATTAAAAAATTTTTAAACTCAATTGAAAATCTTAAAAACAATTAAGAAATTAAAAAGCAAAATGCATCATCTTCTTGTTGGTTAAAATCCTACCACCTTTGACAATTAGTGGCCAGTTTTAGCCAGCGTGGCATAAATTTTACAATATTAAAAAATCCAAAATTTGACATCTACAGTATATAATTTGCTAAAGAAGGACTAATATAGTGCATGGTTAAATTGCAAAATAACGAAAACCATGCAATTGAAAATTTATAAAACATGATTAGAACTAACATGTCAAAATAACTAATTATTAATTTATAATATATATAAAAATACGAAGTTGGGAACATTGAGTCTCTAAAACACTCTTTATTAACTTTCAATTTAATTATTAACAGTAAAGATAATTTAGTCATTTATTCATTAAATTTTTTTTAATTTTATTAGTATTTGTGTTCCTATTTAAATCTAAATTTTATTAGAAAGTTTAATCTAATCATATTCTAATTATGATTTTAATTTATTATTTTTATTATATTAATTTTTATTAAAAATTTGTTCTACCATACCACTATATATATATTAAGTTTTAATTACTTTTAACTATCAAGTTTTAATTATTTTTCGCTATTAAATATTTATTTCTTTTGACTATCAAGAATTGTTATTTTAAACTTTTACAAATTTAAAATTAAGTTTGTGTTCATATTTTCTTCTCGTGGTAAGTATTAACTCTCTCTTTTTACAAATTAATAGAATAGTTTTAATCATATTTCTTATAATTTAATAATCTCTTCATCCTTCTTATTTGTGTTTAGAGTTATAAATTTATAGATATATGGATTTATAGATTCGTTGTAAACTTGATAAAGGTTTCTACTTACGAATTAATAGCAAAACTTTTTCTGTTTTTAAATTATAAATTTAGTATGGGTTCTACTTACAGACTAGCAACGGAATTTTTCAGTTCCTAATACTATAACCTAAATTATTTTTTATTAATTAACAAATTATGTTCCATTGCTAACATCTGACAAAAGATTATAAATGGGTTAGAAGCAGAATTTCTATCCATTATTAAATTTATAACCAAAATTGATAACATATTTTGCAAATCTAAAACTTATTGCATATTTCTTACGCACTATATTTTTTAGCATGTTTGTTCTTCTTTTTTTTCTTTTCTTTCTCCCTTTTATTTTATATTTTATTGATAAAATTTAAATTTTATTTAGATTGTAAGATTAATATTTGTAATGATGATATATTTTATATTTTATTTTTAAATATTTTAATGGAACCATGGAAAATTTTAATATTCAGATTATATTATAATAAATCATAATTTTTTTTAATATAGGAAAAAGGGAATTCAAACTTAAATTTATTGTCATGCCGTATATGCATTTATCACTAGTCTATACCTTAATGTACATAAATCATAAATTTTTTAATTGTATAGAAATTCCAAATTTTATTTGTATTTTATTAGTTGATTGACAATATCATTAATGATAATTTAGTCACACTCTAATTTGGGAGCATTGAGTTCCTAAAATGCCAATATTAAGTTTATAAATTGATAAAAATATCATTAGGAATTTTAATTTTATTTGTTGAAAAATAAATGTAGTTTAATTTTGATTGATTACGTTAATTTTCTATTTGAATCTAAATTCTATTAGAAAATTTAATCTAATTCTAAAAAAGAAATTGTCCAATATCTAAAAAATAAAATAAAATTAAAAATTATAATTATAGTTGTTAACATGATTAAAAATACATATATATAAATTCTATTGTATATAATTCAAAATTGTTAATTTTATTCCATGAAAGAAGAATGTAATGTTATAATATTACAATATCAATTTTTTTTTACGCAAGGCATTATAAAATATTTCAATATCATATTTGGTCTCATTCTAATAATGATATCCATTTATTATTTTTATTATATTAATATTATAATGTAATTCTATTATAATTAGTAATTTTTCCTATTGTACCACTATATATATATTTAGTTTTAATTACTTTTGACTACTAAAGAATTTATTGCTTTTGATTATAAAAAATTATTATATTAAGTTTTTGCTAATTTAAAATTATTGAGTTTGCAATTATATATTTTTCTTACAGTAAGTATAATTTTATTGTATGAATTGATATCATAATCTCTACATTTAGTGTTGTATATATTCTTAATCATATATTAATTTTATATTTTAACTCTCTCTCTCTCTATTTATAAATTAATAAAATAGTTTTTATTTATATTTCTTATAAAAATATTTTAAATCAAATATACTATTTTAAACTAGAATGATATACAGGCAAAAGAAAATTATTTAAAATATTATATATTATTATTTGCATAAAATAAAAATTAATGCATTAGTTATGTTGGAATAAAACTACATTGTAGTTTTAGTCTATTAAATTAGTAAGTATAAATTATATCTATGTATATTATTAATTGGTCTAATTAACATTAATATAAATTAGTAATTATATTTTATTCTTCACTTATAAGAATTTCAAGAATTATAAAAAAATTACAAGAGTAAATGATAGTTAGATTTTTTTTTACTTTTTTAAATATATTATAGGTAAAAAATTAATAAATAAATAAATAAATAATGAGTAGAATTAACGAGTGCAAAATGTGCAATGCATATTAAAAAAAACTAGCATAGATAAAAGTTAAAATAAGCAGATACCAAGTATTTTAATTTCATAATATTTGACTCATGCACTAACCTACCTTAAGAATTAACAAAACGTGAGTTCTTAAGTTTTTCATTCCTTCAATTGCTTCTTGCTTTCATTTGTTCACACTCATAGCTCTTATTAGCTATTTTAAACGTGTTGCACGTGGGACACTAAAGTAAGATCTAATTGCAACATGATCATTTGAAAGATAATCTTATCCACCCATCAAAACTTCTCAATATAATTTATAAATTCCAACTCTATTTACCGCATCCACTTGATAATAATTTGGATTGCAAGAGATTTCTTTTGTATTTGTAACATATTTTTCATTAATGGCAAATTCCTTGTCCAATACCTTTAACATTTCCTAATCATAATGCTTATCTAACACATTCATCGTAGATGTCTTACAACTTTAAACCTTTTGAAGATACGTCATTAGAATTAATTGAAATTGTATATTTTACTTGATTTTAGAAGGCTTAAATTGAGTTAACCTAAATTGGTGTGGTGGGACCCATTTTTATATTATTTTATTGAAATCCCTAACTGTTTTTAGAATCAAGGTGACAATATTTCTTAATTTTTAAATTAGAATGCTAAAAGCACGAAAGTCAATTTAAAGTGTTATTGCAATAACTCGCAAAAATCGAAATGCTTTTATAGGTTTAGCCAGTTATTGCATTACTATTATTTCTACATGACTTAAAGAGGTAATGGCTCAAGTTTATTTTGTAGAAAGTCATAATATAAATGGACGCATAATCCGGTGAAGACAAATTTTTTCTTAAAAAAACAGTAATGGATTCTTGTAAGGTTATTATTGGCAGTTGATTTGTCCTTTTACTTTCTAATCAATGAGAAAACAATATTAATTTGTCCTTTTAATTTTCTTTTAACAATTTGTCCTGTCACTTTTTAAATTAAGGTACATTGATGCAAAAATAAGCATAGGATACCATAAAAAAAATACAATATCTTATTTTTTATAAAAATTTAATTTTTATAGGTCGAAATATATTATTTAATCTCTAAACTTTGACGAAAGACCTTGTGATGCTCTGAATTATAAAATCAACTTTGTGGCATTCTGAATTTCAGCTTTTGTATAATTTTACACTTACGCCTTTTTTATACTAAAATGATAAATTTTAAGAGTTTTTAATTTTTATATGTAAAATATTTATTTATATTTTTTAATTTTTCAATAAGTATTTAATCGATTTAATTTTATAAGTTAAAGTGTTCAATGTATAAAAAAATATTTTAATAATAGAATTTTATATGTTGAAGCATTTAACGGATAAAAATAATAATTAAAAATATTATAAAATTTATAGTGAAAAGTATTAGGGTAAATTTAAAGTATTAGGGCAAATTTAGTTCTACTTGAATTGTATCGTTCCATTTTGACCAATGATCTCGATATCAATTACAACATTATATGCAAAAATGATGTTGACAATTATATTTTTTTCGGTTCCATTTTTTTAGCAACAATGACATAACTTATTGAGATCTCTTCATTTTCATTATTTTCAGATATCTAAACCTTTTTTTGAATTTTTTTTTTTTTTTTTTCATTGGTTATATCTTGGGTCTCTGCATGAGCACCCACCTCCATATGACCATCTTGATTATTTTCTCCTTTTCATTTTCCAAGTATTTTTGTCTTTAGAATCAATGGGTCTACCACTTTTTAAGGCGTTATTTGCTATTATTTGCACTAATATACTGTCCTACTAGAACGACAATTCTTATTGGAGTATTTTTAGTAGGTATATGAGATTTGGGAACTCGCTTTAGATCAAGAAAAGCATCTGGCAGCTGATTTGCTACATTTTGCAAATTAATTTTTTTTTCTTTTTGAACTTCTAATTTACATTGCTTTGTAGGAGGATCCAAATGAGATAATGATAATGTTTTCCATAATTCAGCTATTCATTTTCTCCCTAATATTCAGAAAATTATTTCATCAAAATGACAATCAGTAAATCTTGTCGTATATAATTTTCCAATCAATGGTTCAAGATATTTAATAATGAAAGGAGACTCATAACCAACATATATTTCCAATCTTATTTGAGGATCCAATTTTGTACATTGCGATGGAAAAATTAGGATATATATTTTACATTCAAAAAATTTCAAATGAAAAATATTTGGTCCTAACCAAAAGTCAATTGCAACGGGGAGAAATTTATAACTTGTTGGTTTAATGCGTACGAGTGCACTTTATGTAAAATAGCATGTCCCCATGTAAAGATAGGAAGTTTCATTCTCACGAGCATGTCCCCATTTTGTCTATGAACATATGCAACATGCTTTTCAATTTTAGCTGAAGCAACATTAGAGAGAGAGGAGAGGAACTAAGAGAAAGATGGAGATGACGTTTCTTAAAAATAAGGGATTTCGTCTTTTTATAAAGTACTAGTATTAGCACCAGCGCGATGCACGAAGCAGCATTAAAAAATAAAATAATAGTTTATAATATCATTCAAAAATAATAAAATTATATAACAAAATAATCGTCACATGCATTATAAATATCCGAATCCATTTAAATACTTTATTAAAATTTTATGTATTCAAATCCATATAGAAATTCATCTTTAATAATTAAGTTTATCCTGACCTCAATTATAATTACCTATTTAAATACTCAAATTTGTTTATATTAAAAATATATATTTTTTATTTTTTAAAAATAAAAAATAAGTAAAAATTATAAAATTATTATTTTGATTTAATAAAAAAATATAATATAAATACTAAATATAGTTGTAGCATTAATATAATTAAAAAAGAGTGTATAAATATATATAATTTTCTTTATAAAAATAATTATTTTAAATATTTTTTAGAATATTAATTAAATAAATAACAGATAGCGAGTATCCGAGTCCTTGAACCCAATCCAAATCCGATACGGATAGTGAAAATACTATTTAAATTCATCCTAAACTCATTTATTCACTATCCAAATTCGCCAAAATTATATCGAATCTTACCAAGTACCTACCTAGTTAAGTAGATTATCATCTTTAATTGAGATATATTTTTTAATTATACTGTGAAACCTTTCACTAACAATAGCAAAAGTAATGTATGATATGACTTATATAAAAAAATGCCCACATACTATTGACGTATTTTTCAATGATGATAATAATTTTTAGAATTTAACTAATTATATTAAAAAAGAAATTAGATATTTTTTATTTTTATGTTTATAATTTATTACAAATGATTATTTATTTATTTGAAATATTAATTTTTTACTTATTATATGTAATGTGTCATAAGTATATGAATGTCCTATTTATTTAAAAATTGTTAAATAATTTATATTTTTATATCTTGTGTCCTATATTCATGCAATTTAACTCTTGACATATGAGACTATTTCATGTACTAAGCGAATCCATCAAGATGTTTTCTTTTAATTACCAATAAAAAGTGAAGTGTTTTATTTATTTATTTTCATGTCTTTGAAATAAGAAATTAATTTTTTTTCATATTTATAATTTATTATAAATATTTATTTATTTATTTAAAATATTAATGTATTACTCGTTCTGTGTTGTATGTTCCAAGAGTGTGGATGTCGTACTTTTTTTTTTTTAAATTATCGTATTTCCTACGTTCTCATATCTTATATTTTATGTTCGTACAACCTAGCTCATAACATATAAGACTACTCCATGCATCAAGTTGATCGACCAAATTCTTTTTTTAGTTACTAATTAAAAATAAAATATTTTTTTAATTTATTTTTACGTTATTGAAATAAGAAATTAAAATTTTTATTTATAATTTATTATAAATGATAATTTATCTATTTAAAATATTAATTTATTACTTATTTTATATATTGTATGCTAAGCATGTGGATGTTTTAGTTGTTTAAAAATCATCATATCATGTACAGTGTAATATCTTGTATCTCGTGTCCGTATAATCTAATTTCTAGTATATGAGACTACTCTATATACTAAGCCAATTAATCAAGATTTTTTTTAATTATCAATAAAAATGAATTTTTTTTAAATTTTATTTTTATCTTATTGAAATAAGAAATTAAAGTTTTTTTTTATTTTATGTTTATAATTTATGATAAATGATTATTTATTTATTTATTTATTTAAAATATTAATGTATTATTATGTGTAATGTGTCATAAGCATATGAATGTCCTATTTAATTAAAAATTATCATATCATGTGCATTCTCGTATCTTATATCCCGTGTCCGTGCAACCTAACTCTTAGTATATGATACTACTCTATATACCAAGCTAATTAATCAAAGTATTTTTTAATTACCAATAAAAAGTAAAGTGTTTTTTTCTTTAAATTTATTTTCATGTTATTGAAATAAGAAATTAAATTTTTTATTTATTTTATGTTTATAATTTATTACAAATGATAATTTATTTATTTGATATATTAATATATTATTTATTTTATATTGTATGTTCTAAGAGTGTGGATATTGTACTTTCTAAAAAATTATCGTATCTTGAACGTTTTTATATCTTATGTCCTGCGTCTATACAACTTATCTTATGACATATGAGACTACTTTATATACCAAGCTAATCAACCAATATTTTTTTTAATTACTAATTAAAAATGAAGTGTATTTTTTAATTTATTTTTATCATTGAAATAAAAATTTTAGTTTTATTTTATTTTATATTTATAATTTATTATAAATGATTGTATATTTACTTGAAATATTAATACATTATTTATTTAGTATAGCGTGTTCTAAACTGTTTTATATTTTAAAAATCATTTATGTAAATGTATGAATTACTTATTAATTATTTTGTAATAAAAAAATAAATTTATATTAATATATTATATTAGTGTTAGTGATAATTTTTTTTATAGATATTAACCTTAATTTTATTTCTATTTATAATTTATTTCAGATGATTATTTATTTATGTTAATATATTAGTATTAGAGATAAATTTTTTTATTGATATTATTTTGATAAAGACATTATCTAAAATAATTTATTTTTTTTTCAATTATATCTTATCTTGTTACAATAACTGTCCTAATATTTGGCTTTTTCAGAGCTTATATTTAGCATCCTTACAATACAAACTGTTCTGTTTTTAAATATATATAGATTTGACGAAAAGAATAAAAAATTATATGGAAGGATATAATAGTTTAATGGAGACAAAATAAAAGAAAAGAAGTATTTTTTATAAAATATTTTTATTGAGATAAAATCGTAATTTATTTATCAATATATTTATTTTCGTTAACCTACGATTTGGTTTCAGATACTTGCATATTGCCTTTACAATGGTTTAAAGATATAATTAATTGTTAAATATTTATTAAATATTATTTTAAAAATATATATAGATATATTTATGACATCACAAACTGTATGAGATGAATACGACTAACTGAAAAAAAAAAAAAAAAAAAAGATAATTGATGGATGAAGAATATGAGAATAGACACTTGTTACTTGAATGATTCCAAATAGTACAATAAAATGTACTATACACTACATGGCAGAGTCGATGGAATAATTCCTTGCTGCCATTGGAATCAAGGAGCTATAAACTACAAGAAAATTACTATTTACCGTTAAATTTTACTAATACAATTAGCTTTTTACGGTAAATTTTACATTAGACTATAGTTATAGCTTTTATCAAAATATTAATAGGAAAATTCTCAAAATAAGAACAAAAAAAAAGCAAAAGACCTGAGAGAGCTTTTATTAGCATGAGAAGAGTTTGGTAAAAACCAAATCAAATTAATCATTTTGATTCGGTTCAATTAGCGATTTTTTTAAAATTGTAAATGTTAAGAGAATATTGAAAAATGAATTGAATCAATTCAGTCGGGTTCTATCTACAATTTTCATTCAATTCAGTTTATTCAGTTTGAACTAATTCGGTTTAATTTAAATCGAATCAACTAAGTTTTTTACCCTAACTCTCACAGCAAGGAAGGGCTACTTGGCATATATATATAAAAGCAATGAATACAAGAATATCTGACAAAGATTCGTACTAAGCAATTTTCTTTGTAGCATTCTTAGCCACCGCTTACTCACCATATACTTATGATAAAGAAAGAAAGAAAGCTGTATATGTCTAAGGCTTTAATCCAACGAATTGGATCCATCCACCAAAGGAATTGTACCCTTCTTATTTCTTTTGCTTTCTTCTACCATATGCCTTTGAACTTTATATATACGTGATGATCTTTTCAGGTGCCCTTATTTGTAGGACAATGTTCTCAACATATGTACCTAAAGATTTTTTTGAACTCTCCTTATTTGGATCTCTTGCTAATTGTATAATTGTGTTCCATGGAAGCTTTTATGGAAATAAGGGATTGTGCATAATTATATTTATTAGATTTTAAAATATTTAAATTTTGAATAAATGTCAATTTAGTCCTGAACTTATTTAGCATGATTAAAAATGTCAAATTTGACATTTTGAGCTAATTTAGTCTTTGAATTTATATAAAATGATTAAAAAAATAATTTATTCAACATGAAAATACATAGATTTTATAAGTGATAATAAAGTAATAAAATTTAATTTTTAAAATTTTAAATTAATACATATTTATAAACCCAAAATCATCTATCAAGATAAAGAGAGATATAATATACTTCACATATTATTTTCTTATATTTTATAATAAATTAATTTTTGAATAAATTAGTCAGCTCGATTTCAACTACGGTTTTAATAAATGTCTATATAATGATTTTCATATTATAAATATAATGAAAAATTAGAGATTAAATTGATTTAAAATGTCAAATATGATATTTTTAATTATTTTAAATAAATTTAGAGGTTAAATTGCTCTAAAAAGTAAAATCGAATCGTTTTAATCATTTTATATTAGTTTAAGCGCTAAATTGGTTCAAAAGATAAAATCTAATATTTTTTATCCCGCTAAACAAGTTGAAGGACCACATCAGCTTTTATTCCATTTAAATTTTAATGGTTTATTCGGTTAATAAGTAAATTTATTTTTCATTAATGAATTCTTTAATTTTTCATATACATGATGGCTTTTTACCATTCTTTTCAAAAATATATATTAGGATTTCAATAATCTAATTCAAATAGTAATAAAAATTTAGGAAAGACAATGTCTCTCTTCTGAAAAACTAATTATAAAATAAAATTTTTATAATTAAAATAACCAATGATCTATAAAAGTGAATTTGAGAAAATCGAGAGACCTTCAAAATCGTTAGCTAAATAAAATTTTAAATCTTTCATATATGGCGTAATTATCCATCGAGGAATTGCTTATTTTGAGGTGAATTTAGCACCATACACAAAAGCCAGCATCTAATATCACTTTATCAAAATAAATATTTTTATTATAATCAAATCACAAATCAATTAATTATTTTATTGATTGATGAATTGATTTTAGATAAAGTAGTTTAACTTTTATTGCCATCTTTAGTCTTTTTTTTTTTTTTTTCTTCCACTTAGAAAGAAATTGATTTACGACCGCAGAAAAATAATGAGTTCTTTATGGAAAAGAGAGTTTTTCGATGTACTATTTTCTTGATACAACAATTTCATTTCGATATGCTAAATTATTTTTTATTTAACAAATCTTTTACTGTTGGAATAGACTTTTTTTTTTAGATGATTTTAGATGGTATGTTTTTGAATTACAATAATTAGGTTAATCTGTTTAGGAAGTAAAAGATATCAATACGAATTGAATTTCCAAAACTCCAATAAATTGTAATTTTCAATTCTCGATTTTAAAATTTTTCTCATTAGCTAACATTTGATTTGATTTTTATTTTTATTTAAACTACACTTATTAAAATTATTACACTTATTAGGAAGTTCAAACCCCCTTCCCAATGCTAAGAAATAATTTCAGGTTCCATAATAGAATAGGTTGATCCATACCCATTTCTTAATATATTAATTATTAAAATTATTTTATCATAATTATTCAATTAATATAAATTATTAATATTCTTATAATTCATTAATTGAATTATTAATTCACCACTTAAATTACTAATGTATCCATTAGATTCTTCAGCGGAATATAATTTTTTGAGTGAGTTTAAATTAATTTTTTCACAATCAAAAGTTAAAAAGTATATCGACATGGTAATGTATTCATGTTAAAATCTCTCCTCCCTAATATAAAAAATAATAAAAAGAAAACTAAAAAATTATACGTGTATATGTGAGATCCATATCTTCAATGGGCAGTCTGATACAAGAAATCCAAGTTTTTTTTTTTTTTTCATTTTTTTTAAAAGGAGCAAACATCATCAGTGGATTCCAAATCAATCGGATTTGGATTGGATGTGCTTTTATATATATATATATATATATATAAAAAAAAAAATTAATCAAACAAGAAATGCTATTTAAGTAACTAACAAATCATTGTTCCATAATTAAAAAATATAATTAATTAAATTGAACAAAAAGCTTATTACTTGGGTTGACCTTTTATTATTATTGGCAAATTGTACTTTTTAAGTTGTTCATCAATGTGGCTTTGCTTCTCTTTAATGCCATTATTAAATATATTATCAAAAATCATTATTGGTTGAGCTTTAAAAAAAATAGAGACAAGAAAGGAAAAGAGAGATTTATTTTGTTTTGTTTGAGTAGGTTAATAGATGCATAACAGACATCCACCTTGCTCTTATCTCATTGCATATAAAATATTATAAAATTACCTTTAATCATATATATATATATTGATTAGCAATGAATTTTGGAATTCTAAATTTGAAAATTAAATGCATTGTGTGATCTAAATATGTTGGAGTCAAAATTAGTTAATTATTTATTTTAAATTTCTTTACTCTAACGACAAAATCATATTTAATTGAGATCACAACAAAATATGAATAATATAAGTAAAAGATATTCAAGAGCACGTTAAAATATAGTCTAGTGAGAAGTGTATATATGACTAATGAAATATTCTCACCTGAAATATTTCAAAATTTTGTCAACATTGGATTTTCAACTACTTAATTAGCTAGAAATGAGAAATTATTTTGTATTATCATTTCCTCATTTTAGAAAATATTATAGAAAATTACAATAAACCCTAGATAACGATTGTTGTCCCTTCCAAAAATGAAGCCACGTAGCTCATGATGAGTTCCATCTCCATCTTGTCTTTCTCTTATATATTGGAAAGCCATCATCTAATCAAGCACCTACCAATATGGCAAAAGACAGGCTAAAGCATGCAATTTTTGAGTTGGATTTGATTAAACTATAACAAAAAGGAATATCTACCTCTCCCCTTTTATTTTTATGCTTTATAATTATTTTTTTTATTTTATTTTGTGACCCACAAATGCCACTAGAAATAGTTGTAAAAGACATGACAAGTAAAAGTAGCCTATGAAGAACTTGATTTTACTTCATGAAAGGTATTAATGGGGAGACAAAGTAATCAAAATCCGTATTAATGCCCAACTAAACATTATCAATACATAGCATTTGAACTTTAAGAGGTCTAGGTCTAGGTCTAGGGCAAAGCGACAACGACAAGAGAAAAAGAAAGGAAGGCACAAAAGGAAAATCAACTTTTTGTTCTATATACGACAAGTTGCATCACCTTATTTCATATTTTTTTAATTCAATTATTTATGTAATTGTCTGATTCTCATTAATTACTTGTGTCCAAGGGATTTATAATTATCCGTTTGATTAATTATATTTTTTTCTACGCTAAAGAGATGGTTTCTTAATGTAAGTATCTCATGTTTTTAGAAGTAGCTTTGATTGATGAGATGTGAAATCTGTGAATTGATGAGTGTCAAATTAAACGAGATTTCAACTCTCATACGTAAATTTTTATTATTATATTTAATATATTTAACATTTGATTATTCGGTAACACAGTATTTTATAAAAAATTAATTTTTATAATGTTCAGTTTTTATCGAAACAGCTAACAGATATATTAAAATAGTTAATTTTCGTAAGTAGACCGTCTCTTTTACTTTTTTCTAGTGATTACTAATGAAATAGATTGTGGTTAACTAAATTTCAACCACAATGCTTATTTCTAAATAATCATGATTTGAATAAACTTAGAGGCTTATATGCAATAAAATAAATAAATAAATAAATATATAATTAGCTATGATTGAAGAAATTGTATGTGGTAGCTAAGCTTTTGGGCACTAATTAATATTAATTATTAATAATTTGATTTCTTAAAACAAGTGGGAAGCCTCTCCAATAAGAAATGCTTTTCATGCAAAATATGCAGAAGCCAATTGAAATAAATTAGGAACCCAATAGTGTCAATGAGATGGTAAGTTTGTAGGTAAGTTTCTAATCATGCCTCCTTTTGCATCTTCTTCTTCATCATTATAACTTTCTTTCAATCACCAAAAGAACTATTCCATTGCCTTCCATTTTGTATTCCTGTACTTGAAGAATTTTAACAAGCTTAAATATATACGAGCAGTCTCATGAAATATATAATAAACCAATAATGAATCTTGAGGACAAGCACAAATATTTTTTCTTATTTTTATAATTTTCCACCTAATGCTTTCATGCATTTTAGATGCATTAACCAATATTCTTTTATATAAAAAAATAAAAATAAAAATAAGAAGAGAGCTATTTAAAATTTATTATTATTTTCTTTTGATTGAGAAAAAAAAAATAAAAGAAGTCAAAACCTTAAATAAACTATATAAAGGAAACATCCAAATATTTAGAATTTTAGATTCGTGTAAAAAGCACCATTCCTATTCCCTTCTTTTTCAAGAAACTTTATAGTTCCATGACCGTAAATGGGCTTTATTACTATATTTTTATATTGTGAAATTATTTATAATCTGAACGGCCCCAATTGATTTTGATGATGTACTGTGCAGTGGTTACCTTCAAAAGCCTGATTTGTTAAATTTGGTTCGGACGTTGACGAGGCTGAAAAACAAGATCTATATTCTATTGGTTTAAACCCTGAATTAACGGTTCGATTAACAAATCATAAAAATTTTAATAATAAACATTATTTAAATAATTATGCTATAATGAAAAGTAATTGGAAAGTATAAAAAAATAAGTCTAGATCAACTCGATCTGTGCAGATCGACCGGTTCAACAACAGAATGGCTGGTTCTCTGGAATTTTTTTTTTTTGGCTTTTGAGACTGAAATAGAGAACATTATAAAGCAAACAATAAAAGGAGGCATCTCCTTTATCTAAAATTCTTACTCTGAGAAATTTGGGAAGACTAATTTGATAGATCATAAGCTAATTGGTTTTCAATCAGATAATTGTATTAACCTAATGTTATTTAAATGATAATTAAGAGAATTAATCACAAAATTAGAAAAGAAACAAATTAATAAAAATTCGATTAAAGAAATTAATCAATAAAATCGTAAAAAAATTCAATAGATAAAAGCTATTAGAGAATTTCGGTTTATTAAATTCTAAACAATTTCTTTGATTAGTTCGCTAATTAAATTTATTTGTAAAAGATAGAAGAAATAATACTAAAATTACTAATAACCTTTCTCTAGAGTTTGTTAATTATATTAAGCAAATTCAATTATCTATCTCTCCGTAATTATAATCAAATATGAATTAAATCATAAGTTTTTTAAGGGGGTATCGTCAAGGATTCTATCAATGTATTGATATTTTCCAAATACATATTGTTATTATCGTCAAGGATTGTTTAATTTCGCTAATTAATATTGCTAATTAGTTTGAATGATTAACTTACTAACCATAATTATTAAGGAAGAAAAATTAGGAAAGTTATAAAAAAAAAATTAGAATAACCATAATTATAAAGGCAAAAAAAGAAAAATCTAGCCGTTTTTTTTATTATTATTCTTTTGGATTTAATTTAACCGCTAACCATCTTCTTTGGTCACTGGTGGTTTTTTTTCGTTCTTTTCTATCAATTTTTTTTATTTTATTTAATTTTTTTTCTAATAATTTTCAAACCTATGATTTTTTGGAACAAAACTCGGATTTAGTCTCTCTGATTTATAATAGTTGATATATCTTGAGTGTTTTAGGTACTCTTTTAGTAGAGTTATTAATTTCTTTGTTTCCATAGGATTATCCCTCATTATTACGTAAATCTTTTATTTTCTGGCAGTTCAAAATACAAGATGGATTATTGGTTTTTTATGGTTGGAGTATTTAGACTTTCAAATTTGGATAAATTTTTTTTTATTAATGAAATTTTGTAGTGTGGGATATTCCTCCATTAAATTTGGCATGTCAATTGTAACAAGTTTATGAAAATACAACGTTCAGGATAATATTATAAAAAGTTTTTTTGTCGTCCTATTTGAAAATAGACCAAGTTTAACCTAAAAGATTAAATTATTCTTTCAAGATAAAAAACATCTCCAAACAGAAGATTTCAATTTTTTATATTTGTATTATTATAATGTACTCAATTTACATTTATTATTAATAAATTGTTAAGTTTTCAAAATAAAAATAATTACTAACGCTTAATAATGAAAAGCATAATTAGCGTATAACTTAATATGAAGCATAAAAAGCATAAAACTTAACGGTGGAAAGCATAATTAGTAAATAACTTAATATGAAGCATATAAAAAGCATAAACTTGATAAGGCAAATATAACGATACATCTTACTATATAACCATAATTAGCATAAAAAGTAATATGCTAATTAAAGCTTGAATGTAATTAGTATATAACCATAATAAGCAAGAGATCGCATAAAACTTAATAATAGAAAAAATAAAATCATTAGTATAATTACCTAATAAGTATTTAATTCCTATATCTAATACTTCTTATCAATTGATAGTGTATGGTCTAATATTTTAAATTTTGTATGTGTTTTGATTATAAATTTTTGGTTGAAAATTTATTGGGTCTTATGTATTTGTCGATGAAATGTGTTTATTCGAGGCCTAGTAGTATTGACTATTAGAATTTATTTTTAGTATTTAAAAATTTTTTATTTATTACTTTTTGAGGGTAAATGATGTCCAATTTTTGTCATGAAATTCTAAAAATGAACTATAATCAATAGAATTAAGATCAATATGCTAAGTCAATCTTAGTTGCATGTTTGGTAATTTTCTCAATCTAAATGGAAGAGAAGACATTGAATTGTTCAAGTTGGATAGTATTGAAATGTCCTTTAGTACAAAATACAAGAACATATACAATAATTACTTAAACATCTTTTGGCTTATTTCAATTGTTATGTTCTCCACATGCACAGTGCAATGTGAATGTTTCCCATTGTGCACTTGAAAAATTAGGAGAGATGTTGTAAAAATTTTATTAAATGCTTATTACAATGTTGTTAGTTTGTGCTATATACTTATAAGATATTTCAAATGTACTAAGTTTTCAACCAAATTTTAGGATTCATAATTAAATTCAAAATACACCAATAATAATCTTGTTACTTATAACTAAACATGAAAAATGTATGTTGATCGGATATGGATACCAAAGGCACGAGTTGAATGAATTATTAAGGAAAGAATTCATGGAGGGTTTAGGATCTTTTATTCAGTTTGCAACTAGTATTCCGTGTTGTATGGATGAAGGGAAGATAAGGTATCCATGCAAACTTAAAAAGTGCAAAAATAAGGCTTTAATGATTGAAATAGTTAAGCTTCATTTATGCAAAAATAGGTTATAGAAACTATTTCCTTTGGATATATCAACAAGATGTTATGATAATTTTGTGCAACTAATGAGAAAAGTGTTGTTATCTATAATTTCATAATTGTTAATTTTTACAAAGCAAAGAAGTTGGTTCGAGGTTTAGAGATGCTAGTTGAGAAGATAGACTGTTGTAGTAATTGTATGATATTTTTAGAAATAATGGTGAATCAAGGGTATACAAGTTTTGCAACCTTCCTAGATATTGAAAGCGATGTCAAGTAACCGAGAGAACATAAAGATAAAGCATTTAAGAAAACGTATTACTTTCGTTTGACTTCATGACTTTAAAGTTTATACACATCTCATGCTACAGCTAAACAAATGCAATGGCATGCGAAACATGAACATGAAATTGATATAACACGTCATCTATTAGACTCTAAAGCATGGAAACACTTCGATGACCAACATCCATCATTTATTGCTGAGATGAGGAATGTTAGATTAGAGCTGTGTATGGATGATTTTCAACCATTTAGACAATCAAACTAATAATATCCCTCATGACCTATAACTATCATACCATATGATTTACCCTTTTCTATGTGTATGAAAGAAGAGTATATTATATTATTTTGTGTTATTATGTCGGGACCAATGAACCTGAATTACAATATCAATGTTTTCTTATAGCTTTTAGTTATGGAATTAAATCAATTGTGGGAATCAGGTGTCAAAACTTATGATGTTTCAAATTCTCATAATTTTATGCTTCATGTTGATTTTGCTATGGACGATTAATGATTTTTTCTGCACTTCTAATGTTATTTGGGTGAAGCACTGCGAGCAAGACTACTTGTCCATATTGCATGAAAATACATATGTTTTTACCTTGAAAAATGGCGGGAAGCAATGTTAGTTTGAAAATCACCATAAATTTCTCCCAATTGATCATGCATAAAAGCGAAATTGAAATATTTTCAAAAGAATAATATTTTTTGTGAACCACACCCCACCTATAAAGTTTGGCACAGAAATATTATTGAAAATTGAAAAGTCAGGACTTATGAAAATGATAGATTTGGGACATAGAGGTAAATAGTAAAATTGCTTGGACTAGTGGATGGCTTGGGATTTGTCGTACTAGATGACACTACTTATCTGACATAACCTTAACAACATGCATATAAAAAAATATATTTGAAAATATTTTTAATTCTACAATAAATATTGATAGGAAAACAAATGATAATGCCAAGCTAGAGCAAATATAAAAGAAATTTTTCATCGTCTTAAGCTAGAAAAGATTGCAGAGACAAGACAATTTTTAAAAGCTTGTAATATGTTAGACAAGACACAAAATCAAGTGTTTTGTGACTTCTGTGGATTGCAATTTTCAAATGTATATGCATCAAATATGGATTGATGTGTTGACATGTAAAAATATAAATTGTTTGGCGTCAAAAGCCATGATTATCATATATTTATGCAAAAGTTATTATTCATAGCATTTTGAGATTTCCAACCAGTTAAAATATGGAAAGCCATGACAGAGCTAAGTCTTTTTTAAAGGATTTGACAAGCACTCTCCTAAGATTAGAGTATATAGATCGCCTTGCCTGAGAAACACCAATAATCATATGCACAATAGATTTTTCCACCAGGATTCTTTGATTCTATATAATATCCACTAACTCATCTAACATTTGAAGCCCAAAGAGCAGGGGCAATTTGATATAGATGGATATATCCATTTGAAATGTATGTTTTGCATTGCAACATTTCAATTGCTTAATAGTTAATAGTAATATGCATATTACGTTTTTTCATATTACAAACATCTTCACATGGTAAAAAAGAATATATGCAATAACACAAATATTGAGGTGTCAATATTAAATGCATACTTAGTGGAAGAAGCTTCCACCTTTCATTTGCACTATTTTGCACCTCTTGTTTACACTAAGCATTGACAAGTCTCGTGAAGCGATAATGGAGGGGATAAAATGGAAGAAATTTGAAAGGCAATATGTCAATTTTCATCTATCCTAGGCGCACAATAGGACAAGTAAAAAAGAAAAGGCATTTGAATGAGGAAGAGATACGTGTAGCTGAAACTTATATTTTGTTGAACTGCAAAGAAGTTACCTTTTTTGTTGAGTAAGTATATATGTATTTATTAAGTCAATTACTGTATTACAAATAGTAAGTAAGTTCGATGTGATATGATGATATGTTTCATAAGAAATACATTATTGAATTACGAGAATGTACCCAGGTTATTAATGCAAGACTTGAGGAAGAATGCACAAATTGGTTCTAATGTTATGAAAGCATCGGTTCAAATTTTAAAATTCAAGTTATGCACTTAATAAAATTAAAATTAAAATTAAAATTATTATTACTATGTTATTTGTAGAGGCGCGTAACTCGAAAAGTAATATTGGTAATAAATTCATAATTGATCTAGTAAAAGGACCTTTGCCAATCACAAGCGCATGCTTGGATCACTTTGTTAGTGCATACAAATAACTAGAAAAATATTAAACAATAGAGTAAATGTAAAAGGATCGAACTATATAGTGATCAGTCAAGTGATTTTTATAGGAGGTTTTTTTAGGTCCTAGAGTATAAAATATCGAGCTACGCCAATTAAACAGACGATATTACTTAATTACAAATGGTTCGATCCAATGCCCAACGTTGGAATAAAGGTTCATTCAAAATATAACATAATATAAGTTAATAGTATAAAAAGATACATAAAGTATGAACCATTCATTCTGACAATGCAAGTAGCTTAAGTGTACCATGTTCCATAATCATCAATGAAGCAAGATCAACTGGATTGGACGATGGTGTGTAAGATCAAAGCTAGATCAGTTATAGAAAAAGTCTAAGCTAACAATCTGCCTTAACTTCGATGTTTGAGTTAATAGTAGAAAATTACAAATGGTTCTATCCAATGCCCAACGTTGGAATAAAGGTTCATTCAAAATATAACATAATATAAGTTAATAGTAGAAAAAGATACATAAAGTATGAACCATTCATTCTGACCATGCAAGTAGCTTAAGTGTACCATGTTCCATAACCATCAATGAAGCAAGATCAACTGGATTGGATGATGGTAAGCAGTTGTAGAAAAAGTCTAAGCTAACAATCTGCCTTAACCTCGATGTTTGAGCCATTTCAAGTCAATGAGGTTGAATTGCTGGTAGAAATAGTTTAAGATTTAACAATAAGAGTGGATGATGAGGACGAGACATTTGTTGATATTGGTATATTAGATGAAGATGATGAAGTGAAGCCCTAGGTCTTGGGAACTTAAGAAGAAGAAGACAAAGAAGAATGAGATAGAGAACCTTAAAATAGTTACCATATTGTAGAAACTCGAAACTTAAACATCTATGGTTGGTGTCAAAACTTTTCTAATATTTATGTTAACTACTATATTATATTGTAGATTTGCTACTTCTAATTCAGACGGATATAGGTAGGGGGTCGAGAACTCTGCACGAGGATAGTTACCATATTATAGAAATTCGAAACTTAAACAACTATGGTTGGTGTCGAAACTTTTATAATAATTATGTCAACTACTATATTGTATTATAGATTAGTTGCTTCTAATTCAGACTGATATAGGCAGGGGGTTGAGAACTTAATGCGAGGGGGTGGAGGTTGTAGTATTCGAGGATGAGGTGGTAATGCCAAAGAAAGTGACACTCATACAATCACATGAACCCTCTTTGCCTCCACCTCCTTCTATGCCTCTTTCTACTTAAGCACCTACTTTAAATGCTCCAACACCATCTGCACCAGCCCTTTCACCTGCTAATATTTAGTTCACTATTATTCTTCCTTTATACTTTGTATAAATTATATTTATATATGTCAACACATGTTTAAGATAAGCATTACATTTTATTTTTCTACTCCTTTTATGTAGTTAAGGGGCATTCTCAACCGAGATTGAAGATCATTATAGGACAGTAAGTAACAATAGATAATTACTATTATATATTGCTAATTTTAATTATAAAATATAGTTCTGTTGCTAACTGAAAATAATTCTTTTTTTCTATTATTTGGCATCCATCTTTTGATGCGTTTAAATCATGACGAGGATCTCCAAGCTTCATTTGGATAAAGATGACTAGTGTTGAGGAGGTATACTAGAGGCTAGGCAATTTTATTCGTATGAGTCTCTAATAATTGTTCTTACTTAAATTGTATGTACCTATAAAGATCATGAAATATCTTATAAAAATGTTTCATTTTGTATTTCTTATAGAAAGAATTCACATGGGAGTCAAATACTTTCAAGGCCCCGTTTAAGAAAGCTTGCGAGACACAATCAATAGAGCGTTGCTCAAACTTTCTATACAAAATGTGGAGCACAAGAAAGAAGTAAATGTGTGTTTCTGGCAAGGTATGGACTAGTTGATAGCAAGCTTGGTCTGATCCTCAATATGTGAGAAAATGAGAGATTATGATGCGAAACAGGCTTAGTGAGATAAGTGGTCACAAAGCTAGTTTGTCTTGGCACATTGGCGATTCTATTTCAACAGTTGAGATTATTGAGAAATTGATAAGATAACTCCAATTAAAGAATTATAGCTTCATTATTACATGATTATAGAATGTTTCAGGTTTTATGAATTGCATTATAAGTAGAGAAGTATAATCATGAGCCTACCCCCATGGAGATCTTCACATATACACATACGAAGAATCATGACATGTTACATTTATTGATAAGCATGCAAAGCTTGTTAGATTAAGCATAGAATTATTCTTTTCTTTTCCATTGCTAAATTTGTATATTTTTGCATTGTTCTTATTTTGTATACTAGCTCTATTTTTAGGATAATTATACTACTAAGAAAGAGCGAGCAGCGTCATTTCAAGCTTAGACTAGTGGGCAACCTACGATTAATGAGTTCTAGCTTTATCTCAAGGCTACAGGAGGCGAGAAGAAGAGAAAGGTGTACAACATTTGTTCGCAGTCCTCGATTTTCTACAACTACTCCCATGGGACTTCAATGAGTAGAGCCACACCAACTAAGCTGGAGGCGTGTTATAAGGAGTCCAGGATTTATGAGCTTAGCTTCAAGGGTAGTAGTAGTAAATTATACAGATTATGTTGTAGCAGCAGTAGCAGCTGATAAACATGTATACTTGAGACCGACCTAGTGCACTATCAACTCCTTCTGTTAGCTCACTCTAATCCACCGACTTCTTCCACTCTGCTTGACATATATGCTTCTTTGCCTCCTATAGATCTTCATGATTCACCATATTAGCCTTCTTTTATATGTTTTATGTTTATTTTGTACATTTTACATTCTAACTTGTAAAATATTTTGTACACATTAGTCCTTTATATATTTTAATGGTATTTTAGTATTTTAAATATTGGTGGTACGAATTTGTGGGAATGATTTCAATTAGTACTATATATATATATATATATATGCTTTTTTTAAAAGTTAAAAAGTTTTTATTCTTCAAAATTTTAATTTTAATTTTTTTTAAAACAAAAGAGGGGTGATGAACTATAATATTTAAAAACATAATTAGAGACAAATTTACGACAGAATTTGAGATAGCTTAGCGACAGATCTACAACAATTAACTAGCTACTGATTTTTAGGTGTTTTATAAATTAGGTTTAGTATTGTAATAGATAGAGGCATCACTAATTTTTTATAGAATCAGTCATCGATTTTTGAATTCTTAGCGACAAGTCTTAGGACGATAGATGCTATGTTTTGCTAGTCGGTTGCTATTTTATATTTAGTGACAGAATTTTTAACGAGTCAGTTGCTAAATGGATTTTTTTTTTATAGTGTATTATGTACATAAAGAGGAGAGGAAATAAATCTAACTTGCCTGGTTAAGAGTAGATCATCAATGGATCCACACCAGGCACAATAGGCATGACTACTATTTCAAAACTGCCGATTTCAGTTTCAAAACTAGCAGTTTCGGTAATAAAAAATGTAAAACTGGAACCAAACTGCTTTTAGATAGTTTTTAAGGTTATTTTGGGACCACTAATTTTGAATTTTTTTTTCCAGTTTTAAACTGAAATTAAATAATGTATTTTAAACTTTTTAAAATGTTGTTTTAAGATTTATAGCTTGAATAAGTTTTTATGTTTTATTCTTAATCATCATTTTTATCCATTGCTCTTGTTGACCAAATCTCTGTGATGCACCACTAAATGAGATAGCTAATTCATTAGGGTAAAAGAAAAGTTATATTTAATTGGATGAGCCTATACCTAATTGGGATACTTAATTGAATTGTTATGTGTTAGGGCTATCATCTAAAAAGAATTTGAAAAGAACATTATGTTAAAAAAAATATATTCTTGTGGGTCTACTGCTTTTATGTATAATGAATAATATTTTGACAGTGGTGTCAAATGCTTATTGTAAAATCAACTTTTAGTTAATGACATAATGATATAACGTTTTCATTCATTTCCATATTGACTATAGTCTCTGCACATTTAATGATAATGACTCTGATATGTTGATTGCACCCATCCAATCTTAGCTTAGTTGATAAGTTTTATTTTTGATTATTTATCAAGTAATTGAAGTGTATTAGATTCTAAAATAATTACATAATCAAATCGTGGAGTCTGATATTTTAAAAAATATTTTTAACATAATCGCTCGTCGATTCAAAAGTCAAAAGGGTCTATTATCTTAGAAAGAAGATGGAAAAATACTCTTTGTAGTAGAAAAAAAAGAAACATACAAAATTGTTTTCTTTCCACACTTTTCAAAATGTTTTTTTTTATATATTTGAATAAATACAAAATTGTTTTTCATAATGTTTCTTTCCTTACAAAATTGTTTTGTACACTTTTTATAATATTTTTAAATAAATAAACTCCAACTACACATCAAATTTCAAAACCATATATAGTACAGAAATGCTAATTACATTTAGAATGAACTTCAAATTATATATCCAAACTGTAATCATTTCTGATCTTATTATGGATGAATAAAGCTTACTCTTCCTCTCAAAAAGAAATACATATATAAATATTAACTATGGCAACTAAAAAATAATAATAATTTATTTATTTTTCTATATAGATATATATAAATTTCCTAAATAAAGCATAATCTGATTCTGCTAATAGAGTAACCATTAAACATTGTTGGCTGTTACAACATGAACCATCTCTATCCCAAGATTTTTATTCTCCTTTTCTTTCTCTTTCTCTCTCTCTTTCTCTTTCTCTTCCTCTCTTTTCATTTTAAGGTACATACCATACACATAAGAACAAAATCCCCACCCACAAAGCAAAGTGGACACCACCTTAACACCACCAAACTCATCGCCATACACCAAAACTCCTCCCAAAACGTTCATGGCCAGCAACGCCGTCATGCATATCCCTCCGGTAAGCGACGAGGTTAAGAAAACCAAGCCTGCCGTTCCCATAAAACAAAGCTGCCATGTAAACACATTTCCAAAAACTGTAACCCAATACCATTTTTCTCCTTTATCAAAAACAAGCTCACTCTCTCTTCTCATTTCTGAAAATCCACCGTCCGTCGCCATTCCGGCGGTGGCTAATGCGGTTGCTGAAATTTCCATTATTAACTGCATTTCCATCACCATCTGATAACTGTAAACATTTTTGTATATTTTTTCCATAACTGGTAAGTATAAAGCAAACAATAAACCAGCACCTATGGTGGAAAAGAAACCTATGAAGTATTTTGACCGGGTTAAACCTTGAGGTCTGTCATGGCTTGAGCCTAAAGCTAAAAGAACTGAACTTAAAGTTAAGAGAATTACACAGTTGAGATTTTGAAAAGTGATCTTTTGCTTTACGATTATTACAGAGAGAATCAGATTAAATACGAGTTGTGAAGATAAAAGAAGAGAAGAAGTAGAAACAGGAAGATAAGAATTTCCCCAAGAGAAAAGAAGATTGTTTACACCTAACATTAAACCCACCAAGATTGATAAAACTAAAATTCTTGGTGAGAAACGGCTAAAAGGGCGCCTCTCGTTGGATTTGAAGAGATAATAGGGAAGATAAATAGGTAAAAGAAGAAGGGGGAAACCTGCAGATTGAACCCATGTAGAAACCCATCTGCTTGAACCTTTATGAATGAAATAAAACTTTGACAGTAAGCTAGAAGAGACTGAACCTATAAAAAGGCACAAGTAATTGATTAATAAAAGAAGCATATAAGTCTTGTTTTTCTTGGACTTTTGGTCTTCTTGTTCTTGTTCTTGTTCTTGAGTATTAGTTGGGTGATTATTAATCATCATGGCTAGTGATGAGTCTTCAGGTTTTGGGGGATTTTGAGGCGGGGCTTGTACCAAGAAATCCATTGAAAAGGAGTTGAAACTGAGGAGAGTTTATATAGTAGTAGTGAAGTGTTGATTTTGAGTATAGCCACCTCATTTTAAGTTTTTGAATTAAATTCTATCTAATAATAATATATTAATAATAAAAAAATACGTTACTTATATCATGTGTATGAATCTACCTACACACTAAATTAATCACAAATAAATAAAAAAATAAAACAGCAATATTTAAAAAAAAATGATTTTTTTTTTATTAATTTAGTGTATAGATAAATTCGTACAGAACGGTCAGAATGAGTTAAGGGTTATCTTTAATAATTTTGTGCGCTATTACTGTTATATATGCACATGTGGGTCCAATTAGATTTTCATGTCAAAAAATATAGGAGGACAAGTTCAACAAGACTATGTCTTTGTTTTTTTTTAAAAAAAAAAAAAAAGAATTCAATAAGAGCATCCAATGGTCATTAATCTCAGCCCCTTTTAAGATCATGCCTCATCTATATAGATTTCTTGTATAAATATTTTTTTAACTTTATAATTATTTAATAATTACTAATGTCTAGATACACAAGATTGTTTCTGATTTGATACATTTAAGGAAATAATTATTTATCATATGTAAGAGATAGAAAAGAAGTAAAAGGAAAAGTCAAAATAGCCAGCAAAAATAGACTATATTCATAAGTGAAATTGAAATTAGAGATTTAAAATTTAGAATTGTCGTATTAATGACTCCGAACATAAATTAATTTATTTACTATAAATAGATGGAAACACTATGCATGTTGCAATAAAGGGAAAGATGCTATAGTTTTAAATCATTTTTATATTTTATATTATAAGATAAATAGTCAATCATTAACATAATTGCAGCTGGAAATTATACATATATAAATCAATAAGATTGTTCATTTAAGGATAATAAAGATAAAGATAATTATGACTATTAGGTGGATAATTAATGGTTAACCATATTTAGAGGATAAGACAAGGCAGAAAATGGTAGGTGGGGTCTATACTATGAATATGAGGCATTCTGTTTCATTGTTTATTTTTGGTTTCTTGAATGTAAATGTTGACAAGTGTCTCTGGAGAGTCCAAAGTAGAGAGAAAAAGAATTACTGTTTTGGTATGGTTTTATTGGTCTTTTCACTTATGTCTGAATGGTGTAATTCATTATGCTATTTCGGCTTGTTTGAAGAAAAAAAACAAAGGGAGGGAGAGAGAGGGGTTGATTTGAAACGGCAAGCATTTGAAACGTTCGCTTTTTTCCTGCAACGCAAACCACACTTGTTTTTGCATTGCCAGATATCACCCTGTGAGTGAAATGAGAACATGCAACAAATGGGGCATATTAGGAATGGCATTCCTTTGCTTTTTCAGTTTTGAGTTAACTGAGCTTCTCACACGTGTCCCCTTCTTTTAAGCAAAACTTTTTATCTTCTTGTCCTTTTACACCCTTAACTAGGCCATTTGGGTCAAAATTTTCAGGGGTTATCTATGGAAGCAATTTATAATTATCCATAAAAAATTCACAAGATTTCATGAGTATTTTTACTCTTTTGAATTTTCTTTTTTTATAAATTCAAATAGAGTGGTAAGTTCAAGAGATATACAATATAGACTGACTTGGGATGAAATTGTAACTATTAAAAAAGTTTGGGTGGTAGAATTTGTATTCTACTTAGATCTTTGAGCTATGGGCTATGGGCTATGGGCCAAGTCCATAATCAAGTCTGCAGTTGGTGGAAGGGAATGAACAAGAAGCTCATTTCCTCTTTATTTATCAATTTTTTATTTATTTTAAGAAAAGGAAAAGGAGAAAGAAACAAAAGCTTAACCATTTCCAGTCTTTAAAACTGCTTACCAAATATATATAAATAGAATTAATTATAATTCCATAAATATGATTTAATGCTTGAACCACTCAATTACAGCAACAACCATTTCTAGGATGTAAGAAATTTACTATATTAGAATTAGAATTTCTTGTGTAAATATATTTCAAAAGAGCCCTAATTGCTAATTTGATCAATGGGTTACTTATTTTCAAATTATTTTGATCCGTTACATAATACAATAATAAAATTGCAATACTGTAATTGCCATTATCTTGCATATATTTTTTATCTATTTTATTTTCTTTTGCGTCGCTTTGCATTGACCCAATTGACTCAAACTTAATAAGATGAAAGCTATTTATTTAATTTTTCACATTTATATTTTTCTTACATTTTATTAGGTAGAATACAAATTATCCAAATGATTGACAATCATCATCAAATATTTCTTTTTTTTTTCTTCACCATTTATTTTATTTTTTTATGTGTCGCAGAATCATAGAATATATATATGAACATCTTATTTATCTTATTTCTGGAAATGGTATGACTACTTGAAAATATCTTATTACTTGAAAATGTTTATAGCTATTTAACTCAATTCAAATTGGCAATTATTGGAATTTTCAATTGGAAATTTAGGGTTATTACATTCACAAAACTTTCATTATTTCTTGAACTTTTCATACATTATTTTATATTTTTGTTTTGAAAATTTTTTATTAGTTGGCTTCAATATCTTCAAATAACAATTAGATTATTTTAAAAAAAAAATAAAAAATAATAAGATACTCTTTTTAACGAAATTTTTTAAGAAATTATTCCTCCTTTTTTAAAAAAATAATTAAGATTCAAGATTTATTGATAAAGTCATCCCTTGTACAATCAAAACAAAATTCCTCTCATTTTAATTTTGAAATTTGTACTCATGCAATTAATAGAGAAACAGTTCAATCAATAATTTTGACCTTAAACATCTATTTCCAACATGCGGGTTTTCTATCATTTAGAATGCAAGAAACACTAGGAAATCAAAAAACAAAAATTCATTCAAAAATTACTTTAAAATATCACACAATAAATAATGTTAACATATAATAATAAATTATTTTAATTAAATAAATATGCTTCTAAAATAACTCTAAGTATGAAGTTAATCAGGACATGGAATCCTCTGTTCGGACGTCACTATATATACGTTAAATACACTCTAAAATCGGGTTAGCAACGATCAATTTATCCTAAAATTTTAACAGTTGGTGAGCGTGGAACATACTTTCTATGACAATAAAGATAGATATATATTGATCTTACTCTACTTTTTTACATCATATGCATTAAGTTCTGCATTAACAATTATCTTAATTGACTTTATAAATTTATTGTGTAACAATAGTAATTCACATAAACACTAATTATGGAACATATAATATTATTAAATATTTTTTCTAATAATTGTTTAAAGTTGAAAATAAAATTTATATTTCAAATATAGAGTTACCGAATGATTTGCATATTTTATATATTTCTATTGTGCTTTTGTCAATCAAGAAAAGACGAAGTGCAACATACTTTTGTAAATTAATTATATTTTAAGCTTTTAATTGAAATGTTAATATTCTGTTAATCATTTGCAATTTAACTCCCACGATTTGTTTAGGGTTAACAATTTATTTAATGTAATTGATTCAAATTGCGGATTGGTCCTACGTAACTTCAATTCAAAAGCTGTATAGGAGTATCTGATTTTGCTGCATAAACCCAAACATTCTATGGGCAAATACCAGACCATCGCTGCAGCGCCAGCAGCTCTTCAGGCCACCAAACTTCAGTCTCCTTTCGCGTCGCTCTCCAGAGATGCAGCAGCAGCAGCTCCATGACCTCTTGTCTCTTGCGATCCTAGCCTCCATTGCTTCAGCCTGGCGTCACGCCATCTTCTCCACATTGCTCTCTCTCTCCGCTCGTGACACTGATGAGTGCAACGGCGCAGGCGTGCTGCGACGGCCTTGAACGGTGGGATCCAGCAGCTGTCTCTTTCTCTCTCTTCGATCCAGCGAGATCTGTTGGAGGCCAGCCAATCCAACCTCTTTCTATCCATCAGTCTCCTTGTAAGTTTCCTCACTTATTTTCATCCACCTGTTTATCACAGCATGAAAATGGCAATTAGTTTTCTTATAGCTCCTAACAGACCAATTATCCACTTGATTGTGATTAACACGTTGCTTAACTACATCTAATTTATCATGCAATGGCTCTGGCAAGTAATTTGGAATGTCAAGTGTGCTGGAAATTCTATGTGGGCAAGCTTATAGAGCTAAGCAATATAGACCATTTGAGATTCAAATTCAAACTGCAATATTTTCACTAATTCTTGTATCTCTCCCTTTCTCTGTGTTATGGATATACATGTGGAAAATCCTTATTTTAATAAGCCAAGACCCAATAATCTCACAAGAAGCTAGAGGATTCACCGTATGTCTAATTCCTGCACTTTTTGGGCTATCCAACCCTCTAAGTTCTTGTTCGATATTTCCAGATGCAGAGTTTGATATTTCCTTTGATCATAAGCTCTTTATTTGCCTTTTGTTTTCACATTATTTTCTGCTGGGTTCTAGTGTCCTATTCAGGACCTGGTAATCTTGGTGCTGCATTTTTCACATTATGTTCTTCATGGGAAATGGACATAATTTATCCTTAAAATCCATTTGGATGCTTGTTGCACGTACCATACATCTTGGTAGCTTGCAGCCTTCATTAAGAGATAGTTTATTATATCATTTGGTCCCATCTATTTGTGACTTTGTGCATGCTATGTGAGTTTGCGCTTGACTTGCCTTTGTCAGTGCTAGAAAATATTTAGTCACAGAAAGAGAATTAAAAATGTGTCGTTAACATATCATATCAAGTGGATTTGTTAGTGTACATGTGTTAGGTATTAAAAAAAAGAAGAAGAAGAGAAAAATAATAGTAACTATTTAGATTAAATTAAATTAATATAGCAAAGAGTTATGGAGGTAAATTAATTAATTAATTACCATGAGGTTGCTCACAACCTACAACACAAGGAGACAACCATAATAGACCTTGAAGAGTTACTTGCAGCAGCCATTGATTGAATGATAATAAATAATATATAAACTGTATGATTGATATATGTTGGATGTGGTTGAAAGACAAGAGTAAAAGCATATTTACATGCAGGACCAGCTCTTACTATACATGTTTTCTCAGTGGAAAAAGTTTGGAACCCGGGTTTAAGTTTTGGTCTTATAATTTGCTATTGTTGTTTCGCTTTTAAGGGAAATATTAAGGGAAATACTTGACATGAAGCTCCATCGTCAAAGTTATTGATTTTATATATAAATTTATATGAAAAAACTCTAAAGTTAAAAAAAAACAATAACAAATAAATCAAATGGAGAATTTATTATAATAGTGATTATTATGACAAATTAAATTCGTCTTATTATATTTGATTTTGATTATTCTATTATTAGAAGAATTTATTATTCATTTGGAGCAATACACATAACTATGTACAGTAAACTGTCCGATCCAAAAAATTCAATAATTTCAAGATAAAGAAGTAGATCACATAAAAAAGTGATAAGTTTTTTTTTTTTTTTTTTCTGGCTTATAAGTCATGTTATATTCTCACGTGGCATAAACTATTGATTATTCTTTAAATAGTAATTTATTTTTACTATAATCTAATTTCTCTTAAGATGAGATAAAAATATTATTAATAGAATATTTATTTATCTGAATTATATAACTACATTATTTAATAGTCAAGTGCTGGCACCTGTACTTTTATTCTCTTTATCATGATAAAGCGCAGATAGCACAACCAAATGAAGGTAAATAAATAAAGGCCTAAGCGGCCCAATTATCTCCGTCCAGTGGACAGTTCGCCAAAGGCCTAAACGGCTCATAAGCTCTCTCATAGCCTATGCGGCCTAGAAGTTCTCACATGACCTACGTGGCCCACAAGTTCTCCCATGGCCTACGCGGCTCACAAGTTCTCCCATGGCCTAAGTGGCTCAGAAGTTCTCCCATGGCTTACGCGGCTCACAAGTTCTCCTATGGCCTACGCCGCCTATAAGTTCTCCCATGGCCTACGCGGCCCAGAAATTCTCCCATGGCTTACGCGGCCTACAAATTCTCCCATGGCCTAAGCAGCCTACAAGTTCTCCCATGGCCTACGCGGCCCATAAGTTCTCCCATGACCTAAGCAGCCCATAAGTTCTCTCATGACTTAAACGACCAACAAGTTCTCCCATGGCTTAAGCAACCCATAAGCTCACCAATTAATCTTATAGAATATCAAGATACAAAAGATAGATCACTTAAATTGTCAAAATAATATTCGTCAAATTATTCTATTTTTTGTTCAAATGACTAAGTGAAAAACATAACTTCATATCGCCCCAACAACAATATGTTCGAAGGATAAAACAAGTAAGAAAGACTAAATACACATAAAGAGGCTGAAGAAGCAATAAGTACTTTATTCTCATTAAGCTAAAATTCTTTACATTAATAGTTATAAAATTTTTATAATAAGTTATAAATAAAAATACTCTACGAATATTACATTTGGACATAAATGACCAAATAATTGATGGAGGACTACTGTTAACATATAATAATAAATTATTCTAATTAAATAAATAGATTCCTAAAATAACTCTAAATATGAAGTTAATCAGGACTCGAAATCCTTATTTGATACGAACTATTCGGACTTTACTATATATATGTTAAATACACCCTAAAATCGGGTTAACCACAATCAATTTCTCTCAAAATTCTGACAGTTTAACAAATAATAATAGCTATGGCTATAATTGCATGATTTATGAAAATATATGTATTTATTAGAGTTTGATTAAATCTCAATATACGTGCATAATTAATTATTAAACATAAGCTTCTTGATTAAATTTAATTTATGCACATAATGCGCTTAAAATTCACATTTTCTTAATGGATAATGGTTATTGGTTCAAGTTGATTTAGGATCATTAAAGAGGAAATGTCAAGTTTACTCTTATAAAGTCACGTAAAATGTCATTTATGTCCTCACTCAAAATTGATAGATTTAAAAAAGATTTAAAATTTAAATTTAAAATTTATATCTCTCTTCATTAAATAGCTCTAGACAAAATAATAAGTGGGTTACATTTTTCAATACTAGCATTAATTACTTCCCTTTCATTTTTTTGTTATATATATATATATATATATATATCTAAAAAAAAATCAAATGTTTCATTTAGACATATACATTGCATTTTTAAACACCTCACACATGCCCACAAAATTGATACATTGCATTTAGTTATATACATTGCTTATATCCATTTTTAAGTTCAACAAAATCACATGCATCTAGCACATGATGTTGATTTACAATGGATTATAAGTCTCTTTTTCTATACAATGATCCAGGATCATTATGAGCTATTTAGAACTACTCTTTCTTAATACACGGTTCATTCAATTTCGAGACATTAAATACCCAACCAGAATAATGACTGTCACTTTTTTGAAATATTCACAAAATTAATTTTTAATTTATAAAACAAAAAAGAGCATAGTGAACTTTTTTATTTTTGCATTAGCCTCAAAATTATCATTTTAGGATATTTTCTCTACATAAATAAAACGTAAAAAAATGAAATTTTCTATACATAAATAGAACTGAGGGAGTAGATAATTGAGCCAAATCGATATAATTGAACTTAAAATTATTACCTTCTTAAATGAATCAATTTAACTAAAATATTACAATGAACTTACCAAAATAGTACTGCTTCAATTCATTTTTTTTTATTTGAACGGAAATTTTATGTTCAAAATTTTTGCTTTTCTAAAAATTATAAATTTAAAATACCACAATTTAGAAGTATTCATCAAACCCATTAAATGTTCTGAACTAATTCAAAATTGTGGTTTTACAAAAAATAAAATAATTATTTATTGCATGAAATTTACCAAAATTATTTAAGTAATTTTCAATATTTTATATAATATTTAACTCATCTCTTATATTTATCTCTCTCTTACAAAAGTCCCTCCCTCTAAGTTGGACGCTTTTAAACGTTAAAATCAGCTTAAAATGAAGAGAGAGGTGAGATAGTTTTTTCAAAATGACAATTTGTACCCCTATCTCTTCGGCTTATTCGTCTTCTTTTGCTTCACCTTCTTATCTTCTAGCTTCTCATTTCCTTTGGAACCTACAGCATCGTCGCTATCATCATGACTTCATCCTCATTGTCGGATCAGTTGAGAATCCAAAAGTTGTTTGATACGAAGAAAGTAGTTTTATTGATGCAAAAATTTGCATTGAACCACACCAAGAAGGAGTTTAGAGTTTTCTCAATCCAAGCTTCGATCTGACAGAAGCTTGAAAATTTTTCTTATGATTTTTCATGTACATCAAGGTTAACAAAAACTATGGTGCTCCAATTGGGATACTCCTCTCTACACAAGTTCGCCAAGTGATGTCCAGTGGCTACACTGATGCGGACTGATAGCATCTAGATCAATAACCCTATCAACAGCCAAAGCAGCGAGTATCTAATCGCTTCAGCCTAGAGATCCCCTTCTAAATTTCCTGGATCTAAAAACGCCATGCTCATAAAAAATCTAGGTCTAGTAAATAACCAAAGTATTTTCCACGAGAATAGAGGCACATAGTTGTCAGCATCAATTGCTTTCGGCTTATCCACACCTAAGATTAGTATTTTCTTCTGCGCCTTAAAAGCGACTCCTTTGGAGTCTTCGCCATCCGACGACGATAATGTCAGTGATTGGACTGCTGTCGCTAATAGGCAGCTCGATTCCTCCTTCTTGTTGTCTTCTCTAGAATCTTCTTCTCGAGATGCGGAGCTCATTTTTTTCTTTAATTTATACAATGCCGAAGCCAGAGCTGTTTTGGGGTGCTAATATTCAACGTTGAAGGAAGCAGAGGAGGCCTCTTTGTTCTCAGTTGATTTGGCAAGAAGAGACCACCTTGGCGATGAGTTTATGTATCTTTTTATCTTTTAGCTTTCGTTATCAATTCACTTTAACCCAAATTCTTCTGTTTCTCTTCTTTTCAATCCTTTCATGGTCATCCACCATATCAGCTTTTCCATTTTCTTTTGACACGTTCAAGAACCCAATACTCAATTTTTTTTCTGTTAAATTAGCTGGGATTTTGTTGTTGTCATTGTTATTTTTCTTGAAAGATTGAAGCTTTTCTTTGCTGAGGATGTCATGGTTGATCCCTAATGGTTTTTAGAGTATTTGGGCTCAATAGACTTGTCCTTTTTTCTTGCACCTTCTGTAAAAAAGAAGCTAAGGGTGTTCTTCATTGATTTTGTCTTGGTCCACGCCAATCAAGGGTGTTTTGGTATTTTCACTTGATGTTAACATTTAAAGGCTTGAAAATTGGATAGCGAGACTTTTTAATAAGATGGAGGTAGACGATATTATATAAAATATCAGCAGGTAGACGTGGGAGTTAAATATTATATAAAATATAAGCAATTATCTAGATAATTATAGTAGATTTTAGGGACTAAATAATTATTTTTCTTTTTAAAAATTTATAATTTGATTTGATTTTATAATTTAAAACCAAGCTTCTGACTTGATATATGATTTTTAAATCAAAACCATCCAAACTGAATAAAATCATTAAATTATATTAATTATTGATAATTATTTTAAATTCAATTCAATTTTTTGAAATGGCAATTTCCTTGAATTATGATATTAATTTATATTGGATAATAATTGAAAAATAATTGGGTGAATTATTTTATAATTGAAAAATAATTTATAGTAATTTCATATTAATTAGGTGAATTATATAATTATTATATGTGTGAGTATCTATATTTATAAATTGCTTAATTTACATCTTGTTGAATATAACCTTTTTTTTTAATACTATACTAAGAATAACATATAAAAATCAATTTAAAAATTTCCAATAACTATTTAAAATCACGTGTATTTTATATGTAGTTTATTTTAACCCATTTTCCACATTTAGTATAATGTTAATTTTTTATTTTTTTTATTAACTAGATAAATGAGGAAATTTAATTTCTCTTCTTTCTATCAAAACGATCGAAGCCAAATTAAATTGTGACTAAAAGTATGATTTCTTTTTGAAATTATTATTGGTTTGATTTGATTTTAATTTTTTTAACTTTAAATTTAATTTGATTATTGTATTCAAATCGAACCAAACCGATTCACTGATAACCTAATGCAATGATTAATTTGGTTTAATCACATCAAATAGGTATAACTAATTAGATATCACAAATCAATTACTTTATTTGTTCGAAAGTCATTGCCACTACTTTTATTTTGAAGGTTACATATACAATAATAAAATTGCAATCTACAGTTGTCATTACCTTGCTCATATTTTTCATTTGTTTTCTTCTTCTTATGTATAGTTTTGAGTCCATCCAAATCTGATACAATGGAAAGCCATTGTTGCATCTTAGGATTATTACATTCATAAAACTTTCATTATTTTTTTAAATTTTCATAAATTATTTTGTAATTTTGGTTTGAAAAATTTTTATTAGTTCACTCCAATATCTTAAAATAACAATTAGTTTGAAAAACTTTCTTCTCAAAATTATTCCTTTTTTTAAGAAATTATTCCTATTTTTTTAAAATTAAAATTCAAGATTATTGATAAAATCATCTCTTATACAACCAAAACAAAATTCGTCTAATTTTGTTTTATTTTTGAATATTGTACTGATCCAATTAATAGAAAAACAGTTCAAAAATTAGTTGAAAGCATCACACAATAAATAACAATAGCTATGGCTATAATTGCATGATTTATGAAAACATGTGTATATCAATATTGTTTAAGCACTTGATTTGAATGTGTTATGTCTTTATATTTTCAATAAAGTGCTTTTTTTTTTTTTTATGATAAAAACTTAAAAAGCAATGTGAAACAGAGAGATTGATTATTTTGTAGGTAACGGTAGCATTTGGTTCAACTGAACCAATTCAATCCTAACCAAAATAATCGAAGGCTGAAAAATACAGTAATCAAACTAAAATATTTCAATTTTATTGATGGATAATTGAGTCAAACCAATATAATCTAACTTCAAATTATTACCTTCTTAAATGAATCAATTTAACTAAAAAATCAAAATGAACCGATCAAAACGCCCAAACCGAATCAAACTATTAAATTATATTAATAATTGACTATTATTTTTAATTCAGTTCAATTTTTCGGAATGACAGTTTTCTTTGCATTAATAATTTATATTAGATAGTAAATTATGATAATAATTTATATTGGAATTAAAAAATAATTTTCTATTAATTAGTTGAATTATATAATTATTATATGTATGTGTCTATATTTATAAATTGCTTAATTAATGTCTTATTGAATATAACCTTTTTTTTTTATATCATTAGTGTTAGCACCCCGTGATGCATTGAAGAATTAAAAAATGAAATAACATCTATCTATCTATATATATATATATATAATTGAGTCCTATTTGATGATGTGGTACAATTTTAAAAAATATATATACTTATGTGGCTTTTTTTTTATTTGATTAACTAATTAAAAAAAATTAGATTATAAAACTCTTTATTTTCTATGTTAAGAAATATATTTACTTATGTGTTTTTTTTTATTTTCCATTATTTTTATTTGATTAACTAATTAAAAAAAACTAGATTATAAAACCCTTCATTTTCTATTTTCAACAAATTATTACCCCGTACAATTGATTTTTTTAATTTCTTTTCAATAATTAATAAACTAAATAATGAGTTTATTTTATTGATAATAAATTCATTGCATTCATTATTTGTTCATTTCAACTGTATATATTCTCAATTTTTTCACTCATAATAATATATGGTTATAAAAAAGTAGTGTTATTTAAAATATTTTTAAAAAATAAAATTCTACATTCCGAGCATTGTGCGGGTATCTGACTAGTTTTATAGTATTTTATGACATCATTCAAAAATAATAAAATTAAATAATAAAATAATCGTCAAATGCAGTATAAATATCTAAATCCGTTTAAATATCCGATTAAAAATTTAGATACCTAAATCCATATAAAAATTCACTTTTAATAGCCAAATTCATTTCCATCTCAATTATAATTATCTGTTTAAATACTTAAATCTGTTTATATTAAAAATATATTTTTTATTTTCAAAAATAAAAATAAGTAAAAATATAAAATTATTATTTTAATTTAATAAAAAAATATAATATAAATATTATTTATAATTATAGCATTTATATAATTAAAAAGTTGTATGTGTGTATTTATATATAAAAAAAATTTTCTTTATAAAAATAATTATTTTAAATATTTTTAGAATATTAATTAATAGGATAACAGATAGTGAGTACCCGAATTATTGAATCCAACCTAAATTTGATATGAGTAGTAAAGATGCTATCCAAACTCATTTTAAACTCATTAATTGACTATCCAAATTCATCAAAATTATATCGAATCTTATCGAGTACCTATCAGGTCAAGTAAAATTGTCATCATTAACTGAGATATACTTTTTTAAGTATTCTACAAAGTCTTTTACTAACAATAGTAAAAGTCATATATGATATGACTTATATCAAAAAATTCACACATACTATTAATATATTTTTCAATAATGATAATAATTTTTAGAATTTTACTAATTATAGAAATAACAAATTAAGTTTTTTTATTTTATATTTATGGTTTATTATAAATAATTATTTATTTATTTAAAATATTAATTATTACTTATTTAGTATGGTGTGCTCTAAGCATGTGTATATATTACTTGTTTGAAAATTATCATATCTTCTACATTCTATTAAATTTGTAAGACACGATTTATAAAAAATAAAAAATAAAAATAACAACTATTCTATTAATTTGTAATTAAAGAGAATTAATACTTATTACAAGAAAAAGACATGATTGTAAATTTAATAATTTTAAATTAACAATAAATTTTTTATAGCAAAAAATAAATAAAACTAAACATATGTATAGTGATATGATAGAATAAATTTTCAATTAGAATGGTATTAGAATGATATTAAATTTATAATAATAATGATAATAATAGATTAAAATTATAATAATAATAATAATAATAATAATAATAATAATAATAATAATAATAATAATAATAATAATTAGAATAGAAAAATAAATACGGTATGAAATCCCAATATTAACTAGGGTTCAACAAAAATTAAAAATTACATATTTTTAAATTATATTCTTAATCATAATAGAATTAAAAATTTATTAATTAAAATAACATTAAATTATTTTTATTGCAAATAAAATATCAATAAAATTAAAAGTTGTCTCGTTATAACAAGACTAAATTATCCTTAATAGTAATTTTTTATCAATTAGAGTATGTAGAGGTATTTTAGGGACCCAATATTTTCCATTCGGACTTTTATATATATTATTAATTATTAATAGATCGTAGATTACCAAAATTTTTTCTTGTGAAAGAGAAAAAATTAGACAGATGGCTAAAACCCGACCCGAGTCCATACCCAGCTTAACCTGGATCTGAAGCCCAAAAGAATAAGCGATTAGCCCATGTCCTTTTGCAGGAGACTGGGTTTTACTACAGGGCCGATACGACATCATAGACAATATTGGCGGGAAACTGCTACTCAATTTCCCGCCACAAAGATCAGCCAAAGTAGCTAGTTTCTGTCCATTGTCCTCGCAATTGGCTATCTCCGTTCTACCAAAACACCTGTTAGAGTTTCCATTCTCTCCAAATCGTAGCTGATTTTGAAGAAAAAGAAGGAAAGAAATCGAAAATGGACGCTTTTGGCGGTTACTTCTCCGACGTTATGGCAGAGGCCGTGGAGAAAGTTTTCCTGGATTTTCTCAAGAGGTTCTTTTCTCTCGATTCCACTTCTGTTTCTCTCTAATTTGATGTTTATGGATTTAAAACTGAATATTAATGGTGTAAGTTTTTCCATTTGACGTTTGGATCAGCTTTAGACTAGATGGGCAAAATAATGTGGGAGAAGCCTATTACGAGGCAGAAATTGAAGCCATGAGAGCCAGTGAATCGACTACCATGTTCATTGATTTCTCTCACGTTATGCGTTTCGATGATGATCTCCAGAAAGCTGTTGCTAATGAGTACTTGAGGTAAAAGCTCTTATTTCTTTCTAAGATTTCAGCCATTCAAAAACCCTATTTTCCCAATTTTACTGATTTATAAAATATTTATCGTTAATTTTTATTTTAGGGTTGAACCTTACTTGAAGAATGCGTGCAAGAGGTTCGTTATGGAGATTAAGCCTCAATTCATCTCTGATGATAATCCTAATAAGGATATTAATGTTGCCTTCTTCAATATCCCTTTCTCTAAGCGGTACTCCATTGCTCCCTCATTCTGCTACAATTTGATTTTTCTTTTATTTCATTTTCTTCTCTTCTTTTTTCCATTTTTTCAATTTGGCATAGTTTCTTGATATTTAATATGCTCTCTTTATTAAGTACTTCTTTCTTTAATTTTGGTTCTCTATGCATGATATGCTTAGAAATGTAACTAACGCCTAGAAGTTCTTGGCATTCTACAATAGATGAGTTCTTTTATTTAGCTTTCGAACACTGTTGTAAATTATTTGCATTTATTGGATATCAAAATTTTCAGGTTGAGAGAGCTAACCACAGCAGAAATTGGCAAACTAGTTTCTGTGACTGGAGTGGTGACTCGCACAAGTGAGGTGAGGCCAGAGCTTCTGCAAGGAACTTTCAAGTGTTTGGAATGTGGTGGTGTCATAAAGAATGTTGAACAGCAGTTCAAATATACTGAGGTCAGTTCCGCTTAAATGTTATCTTGAATCTTCAGTCACAAAATGGTTTTTCATGCCTAATCTAACACGTGCAACTGTAATTTGGAATTTTCAGCCGACAATATGTGTAAATGCAACATGCAATAACAGAACAAAATGGGCGTTGCTCAGACAAGATAGCAAATTTGCTGATTGGCAGAGGGTCAGAATGCAGGAAACTTCAAAAGAGATTCCTGCTGGCTCCCTTCCCAGATCTTTGGATGTTATTCTTCGCCATGATATTGTTGAACAGGCCAGAGCTGGTGATACGTAAGACAATTTCTTCTCACATAATCCACTCAATTTGGTTTTTTGGTTATGCATTTATTCTATTTTGATTTACGAGTGGACTTGTTTAATTATGTGACATAAATTTGTCTATGCTTTCAGGATTATTTTCACAGGTACTGTGGTTGTAATACCAGACATATCAGCCTTGGCATCCCCTGGAGAGCGAGCAGAATGTCGTCGAGAAGCACCTCAACGTAAGAATTCTACTGTTGGACAAGAAGGTGTGAGGGGTCTGCGAGCATTGGGAGTGAGAGACCTCTCATACCGCCTTGCATTTATTGCTAATTCAGTGCAGGTTGGTCTATTATAACAATTGTGATGCTGGGGCTATGATTATTTGTCTTACATGGTTATATGTATTTCATAAATGCTTCTTTTTTTTAGGTTAGTGATGGAAGGAGGGATACTGACATCAGGAATCGAAAGAAGGATGCTGACGAAGATGACAACCAGCAGTTCATTGTAAGTTCCTTTGACCTGGTTTTGTCATTTTCAGTGGTATTCTCCATTTACATTATTGATGATAGGTAATTTGGTTTTTATATAATGTTTAGTTCATATTAGAATATCATTGATTTCTGACTTAATGGATGATAGTATGATTTATTAATGTTGTTTTATTACACTAATTAAGTAGCTGGCCATATGTTCATATGTGGAGTAAGATGCAATTAATAGCTCACTTCATTTATTTTCAGGCAGAGGAGCTAGATGAAATTCAAAGAATGAGAAATACCCCTGACTTCTTCAACAAGCTGGTTGATAGCATTGCTCCAACCGTTTTTGGTCACCAAGATATCAAACGAGCAATTCTTCTCATGCTCTTGGGCGGTGTCCACAAGTTCACTCATGAAGGCATTAACCTTAGAGGTGACATCAATGTTTGTATAGTGGGAGATCCCAGCTGTGCAAAATCTCAGTTTCTCAAGTACGATGGACTTTTCTTTTCTGTGTTTTATTTTTCAATCTTAGCTTATGCATAAGGATTCAATTTTTTATCTTGGTCCATCCATTCACAGGTACACTTCAGGTATAGTCCCTAGATCTGTCTATACATCTGGCAAGTCCTCATCTGCTGCTGGTTTAACTGCAACAGTTGCCAAAGAACCTGAAACTGGGGAATTCTGCATTGAGGTATCATTTATTTTCTTGCTGTTTTGTTCATTTAGAATCACTGAACCTTGTGGAGTTTCACCAGTCATGGCACCTCTTTAGGACATCCTCTGTATATGGTATCATTTTCTTGTGAGTTTTGAAATAGCTAGAATTGAAACATAAAACTTTCATGAATGCTATGGTTATGCTGTTGATCTCAGTATTAATCTTAAAGAAACAACCCAAGTAAACAATTTTCAAGCTTTGTTATGCTATTATTCATCTGTTAATGTTGGCGTTGTGGTCTTGGAGGATTATTTTGGATATCATGAAGCATACACCAAAGAGGACACAATTTATTACCCGTTTAATGTTTTGAAATTCCCATTTAAAATTGAAGTGCAAGAGAAGTTAATCATGACTCGAACTAAGACTTAAATATAAAAGTGATAAAATTTTTTAATAGAACATGAGGACCGACCATGTGATCTTATTTCTTTGATTCATCATTTTGTATTCGTTGCAGTGGGTATGACTTACTGCTTTCACTTTCTCTGCCTCAATGTCTTGACTCTTCTTATTTTGTATCTACAGGCTGGTGCACTGATGCTTGCTGACAATGGCATTTGTTGCATCGATGAATTTGACAAAATGGATATCAAGGACCAAGTAATCTCTGAAAATCTATCCCTTTGCTAATTAATAAAATGTGTATCAACTTCTGACATAGATATTAATGGACGAGAAGGTTGCAATTCATGAAGCCATGGAACAGCAGACAATAAGCATCACAAAAGCAGGAATTCAAGCAACACTTAATGCTCGAACATCAATCTTAGCTGCAGCTAATCCTGCAGGAGGACGCTATGATAAGTCTAAACCACTTAAGGTGAGAATGTTCTTTTACCTGATTCAATGCCTTGTAACTAGTTAACTAAAGACTAGCATACTGCCCTTGTTGTGGTTATTTTATAAAAGATTTCCCTCTCTTTTATGTTTCTTTACTTTTCCTTGGGCTAATCACTTTGAAATTTTTTTCCCAGTATAATGTGGCTCTTCCTCCTGCAATTCTCTCAAGATTCGATCTAGTTTATGTGATGATCGATGACCCAGATGACCAGGTTGATTATCACATTGCTCATCACATTGTGAGAGTTCATCAGAAACATGGAGATGCACTTGCTCCTGCATTCACAACTGCTCAACTGAAGCGTTACATTGCATATGCAAAAACTCTGAAGCCAAAGGTTTGCTTCTTGATCTTCTCATATGTTAAAGTTGTAACATTTTGAGCAGGAAACAAATTTTCTGTTGTGCCTTGTCTAATTTTAAGGCCTCCAACTTACCTTTTCTCATTTTAACCGAACTAAATATGAATGCAGCTTAACTCTGAAGCAAGAAAACTTTTGGTGCAATCTTACGTTGCTCTGCGGAAAGGTGACACAACTCCTGGTAGTAGGGTTGCTTATCGCATGACAGTTAGACAGCTGGAGGCATTGATCAGACTGTCTGAAGCCATCGCTCGAAGCCATTTGGAAAATCAGGTCTTTTAGTTTGTCAAACTATGTGCCAGTCATCACATATATTCACTTGAGGCTAAAGAGAGCACTTGTTTCACAGGTTCAACCACGTCATGTTCGTTTAGCAGTGAGACTGCTGAAAACATCCATCATCAGGCAAAAAAATTTCATCCATCGATATTTACAAAAATTTATAATTGCATGTATGCAAGTATCCCTATAACTTGAATAGTTAATGTGATTGTTGTTTTGCCATGCAGTGTGGAGTCCAGTGAGATTGATTTATCTGAGTTTCAAGAAGGAAATCGTGATGATAGTGATGGTGGCAATGATGGGAATGGTGATGCTGATCAAGGCATTGCTCAACCAAGTAATACTGAAGCTGGGCCAGCTTCTGGAAGTACAGGTGGGATTCTTAGAACCTATTTAGTTTTTTCTTTACTTGACCATTTTTCACTTAAACTGGGTTGATTTTTCAGCAGGTGGAGATGGTTTAGCAAGTCAACAGGGAAAAAAACTTGTGATACGTGAAGAATACTTTCAGAGGATTACACAAGCCCTAGTCATGCGTCTTAGACAGCATGAAGAAGCTGTAACACGAGATGGTAAACTACAAGAATTAATCCTATTTATTTGGATTTTAGATATGATTTATTTTGTGCATGCATAATTATCACTAGTTATTCCAGAGGTTTATATCCATCTAACTTCAGTTATTTGCAGCAGTAATATTGTTAATATAGTAGTGATATACATCATACCCTAGATGCAGATGCTCTGTGCACATATTGGAACTACTCTGTTAAAAGTCATAATTCATCCCCCAAAACTTGTTGTCTTGATGCATTGTTTGGGAAATTATAATTTCAGGTACTGGGCTGGCTGGAATGAGGCAAGGGGAGTTGATCAGATGGTATGTGGAACAACAGAATGAGAAAAATAACTACAGTTCTGTAGAGGAAGCAAAGAATGAAGCCACGAAAATCAAAGCTATTATAGAGGTAAAACTAGAATAATCTCAATTCCTTTCAATAGTTTCAAATGCTATGTTTCAGAAATGCAAGTGCTAGAATCATTGGACATGATAAATGCTTGTATTGCAGAGTTTGATTCGCAGAGAAGGCTACCTGATAGTGGTAGATGATGGCAGGCAGCCAGAAGCAAACGGGGAAGGTGCAAGGCAATCATCATCTCGAGACGACAGAATATTAGCAGTGGCTCCCAATTATGTTGTAGAGTGATATGATCTGTTCACAGCTGCTGAAACACGAGGATCAGCCATTGTTCCTTGTCTCACAATGTTAAGTATTTAACTTCTCCAAATGATCTGGCATATTCACGGTATGTTTGTAGTTATGTTATGGAAATGTTTGTGAATGGTGCCGTTACAACTAAAAATCGTACGGTTAATTTCCAAATTCCTGGGTGTAGGGTAGCTAACTGAGCGGAGAGTTATTCTTTTTTTTTTATTTTTTTTTTTTTTGGCTACTGGGGATGTTCATATTAGGCCAAGGCTGGAAACCCAGAAAGGTGGAGCTTACGTCTCCCAATTCGACTGGATGGATAACAAAGTTTGGAGTCGGTTCCTTGTCTGTAATTTTCAGTCACCTTGTATAATTTTGTGTTCTGGTTGCTGCTTCTGTACTTGCTCTTTTCTATACAATTTGTCGACAGTTGACACATTGCGAGTATAACAGGACTTCACCTACCTACCCCATGGTTATATGTGGATAAAGGATCGAGATTGAACATTGGCTTGAGTTGTTTCATGCTTTTGACCTCAGATTAACAGTGAGGGGTTTTTTATGTTTTTTTAATAAAACGGTGCCGTTTATGGAAGTGGAGGGAAGGGGCTCAAAACGACGTGGTTTTGAGTTGGATAGGGTAAATTGCTCCGGTGGAATTTCAAATCAGCAACTGAGCTGTCAGGGGTTAACGGACACGTCATCCATCTTTTGACGGTACCTTATGGATGTCTGATTGTTGATAAAAATTAAGTTCAATGTATTATTGACAAAATTAAAAAAAATTGATTAAAACGGTTAAGACGTTTAAAGTTCAGATTTTTTTATTTACCATTAGACGTTATTTAATTTATAATTCTTTATTCTTTTTAATTCCTTGAAAAATATAATTACACAATTATATAAAATTATAAAAATAATTGATAATTAGATAAAAATATTTACTACAATATGGTTTTCTTCTTTATCTAAAAAAATTAAATAAAAATATTCATAAATCTGAAAATAAAAAGAAATACTGATAACAAGTTACAAAATTTAATTTTATTATAATAACAAAATATTCAGATAATAATAATAATAATAATAATAATAAGTATTATCATTATTACTATTATTATTTTCTTTTAAAAATAAATAATAGTTATTATAATAAAAAAGCTAAATAAATTTATGTGAGTGTACTCAAATTAAAAATTGAATACATTAGAAGATAGTAGACTTACTATTATTTGATGCATAAACAAAATAAAATTTAGGGAATTTGAAAGTTCAATTGTGATATTGATATTGAATTATAATTAATAAAAATTAAAATTAATACATTAAGGATCGACAATAATAAGTCTATCGATAATCTAATTTTGAACAAGATTTTTATCAATTTAATATTAGTGAAAGATCGTCGATAGAAAAGTCAAAGTTCAACTCGTTAATTTATTATTTTAGTTTGCTAATCTGAATGTCTAGAGGCATCCAAATTAGTTAGATGGTTATTCTTTAATTCTTTGTATATAAAAGAGACAGTGGGCGAATCTCAATATACTGGAACATAGAGATATTTTTTCATCTTCTACTAGTTGTTCTTTTCTTTACTGCTATAAACAATTTCAATCAAGATTCTTGATTTTCGTTCATAGTATCAGAGCCTCCATTAAAGGTTCATCGTTAATCTCTTTTGTATCCTTAGTTCTGTGTTCATGGATCTATAAGCTACCTCATTCTTCCATTGAAAACTTATGTTTTGCGAAGATTCGAGATGACTCTCAAAATTCTAATCACGGCGAGCGGAACAGAAGCTGAAAATGCTGATGATTTCCTGAAATTACAAAATTCAGATCATCCAAGTTTACAATTGGTGAGTACTCCTTTGACTGGCCCTAATTACCTTTCTTGGCATTGTTTTATGATGATTGTGCTAAAAGCAAAAGACAAGTTACGGTTTATAAATGGGAAATATGAAAAACCATATCCTTAGTCACCAATTTTTGAGAAATGGCAAGGAGTTGATGCGATAGTAATTTCTTAGATTTTGAACTCCATTTCTAAGGAGTTAGTTGAAGCTTTCTTATATTCTAGCACTACCAAAGGACTGTGGGATGAGCTAAACCAGAGGTATAGGAAGAGTAATGGTTCTCTTTTATTCCAAATTAAAAGAGAGATAAGTAACTCTAATAAGGAAGTCGATTGCTGCATATTGCACAAAAATTAAGAAACTATGGGATGAGTTAGCTTGCTTGAGGACTTTGTCAGCTTGCAACTGTGGTGCATCAAGGATTATAGCTGAATTTGATAACCAGGACAAACTGAGGCAGTTTCTTTTGGGCCTTAACCTATGAACATGTTGAAGGTTAGAAGTTATTAATAGATCCACTCCCGAATATAAATAAGACATATTTTATGATATTAGGTGTGGAGAAATAGAGAGAGTTCAACCACGAAGTTCTAGAAGTTAGTGAAAGTCCTATTGGAATGCATGTAAAGGGAAGAACATTGGTAAGGATATTCGATATGGATATAATAAGAAGAAGAGTAATTGGAAGAAAGATGATCGTCACTAGGACTGCTAAAATTGGTGGTCATTCAAGAGATAATTGTTTCAAACCCCACGGTTACCCTGAATCATACCAGGAATATAAGCAAAAATGGTGTAACTCAGGCACCAAAGTTAACTCAGTAGCACAAATGAAAGATACACCTCTAAAGCTATATAATTCTTGTTAGACTCCCACCGTATGATATGATATGTCGCTCATAATGTATTTAATAAGCTCTTAATGATTATAAATACTTAAAAAGTATACTACAAGAGACTTAAAACTTTTCATTAATTCATTTATATCTTGAAAAAAAATAAATTTTGGTTATTAAAATAAATGTAAAACTTATTTTGATTTCTTATTTATTATTTTAGGAAATGTCTTATTAGTAGTTTAATAGACATATTAAACATAACTTCTTCTAGGATAAATAAAAATAGCTAAGATAATATATTTTCTTAAATAAAAGATAATTAATACATCATAAATTTTCAATTTTACAAATATGCCTATATATTCATTTAGTGCATATGGTTTCATAACCTAAAAGCCCAATTTGAAATTGGTTATATACTGAATCACTTCATTCTTTAGTTTATTAACAAAAAAATGATAAAGGTACATATAAATATAAATACATATATATATATATAGCTTGTACTATAAACCTTAATCACATTTGTCTACTCATATTTATATATACGACTATTCTGTTAATATTATTATACATCATAAAAAATTACATTTAAAATACTATACTCAAAAACTGCAGAAGTAGCTCTTGTTTTCTCTTTTCATTTTCCTACAATAGCACAGAAAACATTATCACTAAATAAAATTGCTTAGTGTTGCTTACGTATTTAATTAACCTTAAATTCACATTTTATACATATCAACAATAGGTGTAGATTAAATTCCATATGTAAATATTCTTTTCATATATTCTTACCTTCAAATCAACTTTTCTTAAAACCTAATAAAGAGTTTTAGAAAAAGATACCTTAATAATAGGATAATAAAAATTCTTTACTTAAAATTCAAGAGTTGCTCATATAAAAATGATATACTAGCATTAATACCATTTAATAAAATATCCATTCACGGATTTAATAATATTCCTTTTAGTCTCAGCAATCTAGATATACTCAATTCAAAGGGTCATTAGTGTCTAATATGCACATCTAGACTTGCTATCTACAACCTCAATCTATGATTTTTATCTCAATAGAAGAGGGAGCTATCTACAACCTTATCATAGATGGAGCATTATCATTTTCATATCAATCACAATATCAATTTCAATAGATGAAATGATATGGCAGGACAATAACCATATCATAATATCAACTTAACAAATGAAGTGATATTAAGTAATAATCATGTTTATCAATTGTGATGAAATTATAAATCTTTTTATTCATATAACAATATTAAAATTATATTGGGCAACATTTCATTTTACAAATACTACTAAAAACATTCGATCATAGTTACTTCTCAAACAACAAATAATAAGTGGCCAACATTCTTTTTTTCATATAAATAGAATTTCCAATTTAAACATAAGAATCATTTCAAAATCATATTATATTAAATAACATCTCTTTTCTTTCAAAATACATAAAACTCTTATTTCAATAATATTCATTTAATCACAAAATACTTATGAAATTTAAGGTGAAATTAATTACCTTTTAACTTAAATTAAAATAAAGAGTTAGTATTGCACTAACTTGTATTGAAAAACTCTAGTAGCCATTCTTTTCTATTTATAGGCCTTTATTTTCTATTTATAGACTTCTATACGATTCATGTGGTTTATCTAAATCTATAATTAAATGCACCTAGTATTTTTAATTTTTTATTTCCAACTCTTTATTGATATTTAAGTTCTTATTTTTAGTTTATATTTGCATTTCATTATATCAATACCACAAATTTATATTCTTAATAGATTAATTAATTTAAGTCCTCATAATTTCATTTATCACTCAAATTTTTATTTCTTTACATCTATATGTATATTCAAATTCGTTTATTTTCTTTATCAACTAAAGAAATCATTAAATTTACTTAAATATATTTATTTAAATCATTTGATTACTTTATTTTCTTAAATAAAAATCATGTTTTATAAAACCTTTACTAAACTAGGTTTTACGTAAGAAATTATATTTTATCTTTCAAATAAATTTGATGCTTTCTTTTTAACTTCCATTAAAACAGATGCTTAGCTTACTTAATTAAACTTGCTTTTCTTTTAGAAACATATTTTATTTTTTATATCCATTTAGTATTACCCTTTTATTTCTATTTAAACAAATATTTAACTTATTTACATATATATATATATATATATATTACCAAGTACTTATAGATCTTACAATAAAAACTCCTTAATTTCTATTTTCAAACACTTTATTAAATTAAATAAAATAGAAATCGAATTTTGCATTTACTTAACTAATGTATTCTTTCATCAATTTATTTCTTTATTTTATAACACAATCTGTCATTATATAAGTTAATCCTTTTTTTTTTTCTTTTTCTGTTATGATGTGGCAGCATTTCATTTATAATTTGAGCTATCCAAATTTACTTTTTACTTTATTTCTTTTTTTTTGTTAACGCCATCTTCTTCTTTTTTTTAATTATTTATCATTTTTTTAAAATAAAGTCTTATTTGATCTAAATCAATTAATTTGGTTCGAACCAGCTTCTAAAAAGATTTTGCCCTGGTTTTTGACTAGTTCATACCATATTCAAATGATTTCCGATTTGGTTTAATTTTTCTCTCCCAATTCCTTGATTTGTGTCTTCATTTATTCTCTTTCTTGTTTTTATTTCTTTTTCTTTTAATTACTCTTATAAATATATATTTATTTTATAGATAAAACAGATAGCCATAATCTTTATCGATTTATATTTTTGACAAATAATTGCTAAATATTAAAAACAAATGAATTACTAACTATTATTAATCACCAGTTGGATAATTTTAAATATTCAATAATTAGACAAATACAATCACATAACTTTAATTATTTTCAGAATTGTTTCGTGTTTTTCCGGAAATCAGGGTATTACAATTCGAATACAAGTGAATCCCACAGTAACTGAAACACATACCTGACTAAATTGATTCAGCGAGAAGTGATCAAAGTGATGAAAGAAAAGTCTGCATATACTCCTCCTGAAACTTCAAATGCAGCAGCAAGTGTGACCAGCTTTGCAAGTACTAATAGCAGTTCTTTAATTTCTGATGCTTGCATTAAGGTTTGTGGCGATTGGATTGTGGACACTAGAGCCACAAACCATATGACCTTTTCACTTAACCACTTTGACCATACTGTTAAGCTCAAACACCCTAACACTGTCAAATTACTAGATGGCACTATAAGACTAACAACACACATTGGAACCATAAAATTATACCCAAGAATCACCCTTATAGATGTCCTATATGTGAATAGTTTTAAGTTTAGCTTGATTTCAGTTACTAAGCTAACCAAAACCTGCCTTATTTCAGTAAAATCTTTACCAGATGATTGTGTTTTACAGGACATGTAGAGTAAGAATGCTATTGCGGTTGGCAAAGTGCAGTGTAGCTTATACATCCTTAACTCTCAATCTATTTTCAGACTATATATGCACTTGTCATACTTTGCATTCTAAATATTAATAATTATAATTTTGCTAATAATCAATATTATTTCTTTTAATAATAGGATAGAGCTGGGATAATAATTTAATTCGATCCGATTTTAGTACCCGCATTGAGTTTGGAGTGAATCCATTACCCGCCCCACTACCCATATGATTTATGTCAAATTTTTTATTTTGATCAAGAGTATTAAAACCATGACTTTGATTATATTACCACTAAGCTACTTAACATTCTTATTTAAAATATACACAATAAATATATATATATATATATATAATAATGTATACTTTAAACATTTGTTAATGAATAAGATATTATTGGATAGTAATATAATTTTATTCATAAGTATAATTTTAATAAAATTGCGTATATTAAATTGTAATATCTTAATAAATTGAATTTAATTTTTTCTTTCATAAAATATATTATACAAAATTATAGATATTGTATTTATGTTATGTCTTATTAATTTAATTGAATGTTTTATAATTTGTTAATTATGAAATTTATTAAAAATAAAAAAAATTATTAATTGAATAAAATGCTAATAATGTTATAATTAAAAAATTTTAAAGCTACTTATTAACATCACAAGTAAATTTCTAATAATAATTATAATTATGTCTTAATTTAAAATATGACTCATGTAAAATATAAAATTTAAATATAATTTTAATAAATTAGAATATGATTCATATAAAATATCACTAGTAAACTTATAATAAAATTATAATTGAAGCTTAATAAATGTCTTTTTATTTTTTATTAGTATCATCATATATATTAGTATATTTATATTTAAAAGTCTAATATATATAGATTAAGGATTACAATAACTATAATTAATTATAAACTACTAAGTATATTCTCTAATAAAAAAATATTAAGCTTAATATTTTACATAATATTTTGCTATTACACTTATTATAATATTAAAATATAATTATATTCTTTTAAATAATAATAATAATAATAATAATAATAATAATAATAATAATAATAATAATAACTATTTTACCATCAAAACGACGTAGTTTTGATATAAAAGGTTTAAATGAATCTACAAACAAAACTATGTCGTTTTAGCTTAGGGTTAAAAAAGATCTCTCAAATTTCAACTCAAAGTCAAGCGTTTCTCCTCTCCCTCCCTGTACCTGCGCCGCTCTCGTTCTCTCCTTCTACAGCCAGTCTTTCTTTATACCTCTCGTCGCTTTCGTTCTTGACCGTCGTCTCCGCAGCAGTAAATACAAGAACCAGGTTCGTTCTCCTTTTTTTTTTTTTTTGTTTTGCTTTGTCCCTTTTCCTTTTCCTTTTTTTTTTTTTATATATATAAATACATATAAACAGACAAAGAGGAGGAATTGTTGAATTAATTTGTGGGTTCATCCGAGAGATATATGTTTATTGTTTTATTTTTTCGTTTGTGGGTTTTGTGCATGTTTTATTTGTTGAAAATATATATATTGAAAGGCAAAAGGATGGTGAAGATAAGCCAATTCGTGGCTATACCTATATAACCCTCTAATAATCAGTTTACAATCATTATAGGACAATTCAACTATATTAAACAATTGCACATAAAAGCACCTAAGAAGAAGAGAAAAAGAGCTGAGAATATAACTTGGTATATATTCTAACCCCCAGAGCAATATTCCACTCTAGAGATATGGTCACATCCTGTGATTGGGCAACAGGATATTACCCATAATGAATCTTCTCCCAGGTTAAGAAAACTCAATTCTTAAAGCCCTTGTAAAACAGTTAAGTTCATGGATTTTTGCATTTCCTTTATGCAAAGACTTCTAAAATGAGACTACTGAGGATGGGCAGTCAATAACAGGTTTATATTCTCTTAAAATCAAGTTTGCAGATAATAATTGCTGCCTTGATGATAATGGGAGAACCATGTAGAGCACAAAAGTATTAATTCTAAGGAAAAAAATTGCCAGAGACAGTAAGGCAGCTTTGGCTTCAATAGACACAAACTGATAACCAAATACAATTGATTTGAGTATAAAGTTAAAGTCTGCAAAAACAAAAATGAACATAGAACCTACTTTTATGTAATATAAGACAATAACTCTAGCTGAACACCTCACATATTTGGAATCTAAGAAAATTTATAAGCCATTCAAAGAACAAGAGGCACTAGCATAAAACACATATTGAAGATTGAACATGTCATATGGTATTCATGATCTAACTCCTAAGTCAATTTGTGGCTATATGAGTGTAATCTGACATGTTTTAGAATAATTATGTGCAGCCTATAGGAAAATGAAGGTTGCTTTGTTCTGAGAATGAGACTTTTGTACTTGCTTAAGTACTTGAAGTGATATTTTCACGACTTGGAATTTTCTTTGTATAATGCCTGTTCTAAATAAGTTTGAATTTGTGATTTTGTTTTTTAATTAATTAAATTTTTTCACAGTTGAAATCAATGTGTTGCAGTGGAGTGCAGAAACTGCTTGTATATCGTTGAAGCAGACACTTGTTTAATTGGAAAAAGAAAAAGCAATACAGATATGGAGATTGATTTAGGAAAAATTCCCTTTGGAATGGATTTCCATCCTCAAGAGCAATTGGTGGCTGCTGCTCTCATCACCGGCCACCTTCACCTGTTCGTCTACTATCTTCAGCTTTCCTTTTTTTTTTTTTTTTCCATTTTCAATCTCATTTTTTTCCTTTTTCTTACTACAGATACAGAGTCAGTGCTGATTCTTCATCACAAAGGTGCAACCTATTTGGCTAAAACAACTTTTTCTTCTTTTTACAGCCTACCACTTGCTTTCAATTCAAGAGACTCATGATTAAAAAATTTTCACTGAAGGTTGTTGGAAGTTCAAGCGCATAGTGACTCCTGTAGATCTGTCCGGTTCGTCAATGGTGGACAAGGTAGCACTTCCTTTTTTATTTTTTATTTTTTTTTAAGCTGTTGTGGTTGCTGCTAGTGTTAGTTACACTTTCTGAGCGTGTGTTTTTGGAATCAGCCCTATTGACTGCTTCAAGTGATCGCTCAATTCTAGCAACAGATGTGGAAACTGGCTCGCCAGTTGCTCGTGTTGAAAATGCCCATGAGTAGGCCTATTTAATATATTTCTCATAACTTAGCTTGGTATTTTGATGTAGTATTCTTGTATGCTAAGTGATTCTTGTGTAGGGATGCCATTTATAGTTTGATCAACCTCACTGAATCAACCATTGCAACTGGGGATGATCAAGGATGTATCAAGGTGACCAAATTTTATTTATTTTTTCATTTTTTTAGTTCTTTTTGCCCTTAGCAAGTATCCTCTATTACATTGCAAAGCAACTGTTTTTCCTTCATTGCAGGTTTGGGATACAAGGCAACGTTCTTGTTGTAATTCTTTTAATGCCCATGAAGACTATGTTTCAAATATGACTTTTGCAAATGATTCTATGAAACTCCTAGGGACAAGGTACTCAGAACTATAGTCAATTTTCTCTTTTTTCTTTTTTGGTCAATTTGGCTCTGACTATTCTTCAAACTTTACCTCATAGCCCTATAGATAAGCCAAAGCTCATTGTTAGCTTTATCTCTTTACGATACCAATATGTTTTTATTACCTTTTGGAGTTGCAAGGATGATAAGGATTTGTTGTAATTATAAGTGGGAACATATGTTGGTTTGTCATTCTTTAATTTAACATTTTATATAAGGTTTTGAGTTAGTTTTCAAAAGGGTGAGCTTCCTTGCAATTTTCTTATATCATCATCAATGTCCTGTGTTACTTCTTCTGATTCCTTGTCAACATATTGATTCGTGCCTGCACCCAATTTTTCTACCACCAACATCTTATAGGAATCTGATTTTTTTTGCTTGCACATTGTTTCCTTTTTTAACCTTGTTGTAATTCAAGGTGAAACTCTAAGAAGTTCTCTTTGGCAATGTTTTCAGTGGAGATGGGACTCTTTCAGTTTGCAACCTTAGAAGCAATAAAGTAAGGTGTTTTTCTTATAATGAAATAATATATTGGGGGGTTAATTATCAGATTTTGCAATGTGATTAATTTGTTCTGAGTTAATGACAGGTCCAAACTCGGTCAGAGTTTTCTGAAGAAGAGCTATTATCTGTTGCTATTATGAAGGTAGCATTTTGGCCATACTTAAAATTTTGTGCTTTTCATGTCCTTCCAAATCTTCAATTATGTGAAAGCCTTTCTTTTTTTTCTCCCACTGGGAAAATATGTGGAAGATTTTCCCCCTATAAATTGCATATTTACAACAAGAGGAGGAACTAGGGATGAAGGTAAGCTCTTAACATTCAAGGCATGCCTTCATTCCCAAAAAGTTTTTTGCCCTTGAACATGGCGATTTATGCTTAAAGGGCCCCCTACTTTAGCTTTTGGCACCACTAACCTTTCATCTAATCAGTAGGTAGTAAACTGTAAATATTTTGTTGAAGAAAATCATTGTTAAGGTAAATGTCTGAAATGATACTTTTCGTTGGTGTATCTGTCATACTCTCTTCTAATTTGTAGCTTCTTTTTATCAGAATGGTCGGAAGGTTATCTGTGGAACACAAAATGGAAATTTATTATTGTATTCATGGGGATTTTTCAAGGATTGCAGGTATTGTCATGGAAAAATATGAAACTAGGCACATTCGAAAATAGTCTGTTTCCACGAAATAAAGTGTTCCAAGTTGATATCTCTTTCTCTCAATGTGCATCTTTTGTATGCACTTGCATATTGATTCATGCTTTTTGCAATGTCCTGAATCTTTTTTGATTTCCAGTGATCGCTTTGTTGGTCTATCACCAAATTCTATTGACGCTTTGTTGAAGGTGAGTAGGTGAATTTTCATTGTATTTCAGATTTTATCAGCACTTTATCCATCCAGATATTATGGAAATGTGTAAACTTTCCTGTTTTAGCTAGATGAAGATAGGGTCATTGTTGGAACTGAGAATGGACTCATCAGGTGGGCATTATTTCATCCCCATTTTTGGATCGTACTACTTATATTCTTTCCCTCTGATTCTTTTTCTTCTGTTTATTTTTTCAGTCTGGTAGGCATATTACCCAACAGAATCATCCAACCACTTGCAGAGCATTCCGAGTATCCCATTGAGCATCTTGGTACTATATCTCCTTCCTTATAACGAACTTCAAATCAGTTGCATTTTCCTGATAGAAAATTGTGATCTAGATCACATACCATGGTTGATTTTTCACCTCGTGGTTGGTTGTATCTGTTAACTGGATATTTATCAACTTGTGTATTAATATGTGTATATAAGCTCATCAATAGTCTATAACATGCACTGATAAATCACCAATCACAAATGCTATTTTTTCCTCAAATCATCGTCTTTTGTGTGGGATCCTCTGTTGTTCCTTTCGTTTGCAGTACTCGTGATGCTATTGTGAAAACAAGCTGGTTCAACACGTATTTTTTTTTTTTTTTTTTTTGTTCTTGTAGCTTTTTCTCACGACCGAAAGTTTCTTGGCAGTATATCACATGACCAAATGTTAAAGGTGCGTGAACCCACCACCCCTCCCTCCTGCTCTCTCTCTCTCTCTCTCTCTCTCTCTCAATATAGAAAGCTGGATACATCTGCATGCATTTACCCACAGGCACAAACATCTCTTCCAGTAGCATTTCTTCTCAAGTGCCCTAAGTCAACTGTTATGTTTTATTCATTCAGCTTTGGGATTTAGATGATTTATTGCAACATTCTGGAAATATTCAGAAGGATCAAGATGTGACCAACAGTGATAGTGATGAGATGGATGTTGATATTAATCCTCCAAAATCTAAGAAAGGTATGCTGAATTTACTTTATTGGAAATATGGAACAAGAACGGTACGTTTTGTGAGGCTTTTGTGAATCGTGAATCTTTCATCAATGTATTGTTAGATAAGCAACTCTTACATGTTGCACATTGGTGCAGCTAGATTATTGCTTTCTTCAAATGCTAATCAATTATAAAAGCTTAAACCCACATTTATTTGGCACTTTTTGTATATAATAGAAAAATAGTAATTGCTGAAAAGGTTGACCAAATCATATTATTTCCTGAAAAAGCTTACAAGTCTTTGAAGTGCTTTAAATCAAATATGCACAGCACAAGCTGTCTTGATCAGTCAAAATTATTGTGGGTGCTTGTCAAACACATTTAGCAATTCACAAGGTTCCCTTTTGCAGCAAGATGTAGAAACTTATTTAACGAATTGTACCAGAATTAGGAGCATTATGTTTAGTTATGGATTTAGCATTAGAACGCAAGACCAATCCAGCTTGAATGCCTTTTTTTGAGAAAAAAGAAATGAAAGGATTTTGGTGCTCGAATTGTCGTTGATTGTCACCAATAACTTCTGTTTGGGCCTACTTCGGGTCTGTCATGTATTGATTTAATGCATGTTATGCTTTAATCCTACATGTCTGAGTCTTCAAAATATAGTTTATATATCTGCTACATTTGGTTTATACGTTCTTACTATTTTCAGGAGGCAAGCAGAAAAATGGGCAAACTGATAGCAGCACAAGTAATTTCTTTGCAGACTTGTAATTTCTCTTACTACTAAGTATATCATCTGTTTGAAAAAGAATTTACTTTGCTTGGCTTGTTAGGTTATATTTTTGGCTTGTTAAATTGAAAGAGATAATGTTTTACTTTGATATTTATTTATTATTTTTTTTACCAATAAAAATTAGATTTATACAATTTGCGTTCTACTAGCAGTATTATGAAACCCGGCCTGTTCATGACCTGGCTAAAGAACCGGATCGATGGATCACTGGTTAGTGGGTCAATGATTCAGTGTCATATCAATTATATATTATAATGTATTTCATTTTATTTGCTTGTTATTTTATTTTTAAATGTTCCCAAATGTTTATAAAGGTTTCTAAATTTGTATATGCAAATAATTATTTTTCCATGGTATTTTTTGTAATTCTTCATTAAGTGGACTTTTATTAATATTTTAATGAGTTAAGGGTAAAAAGGGTAAATTAATTTTTATTGACTAAATTCACATTATATTTGTTTTGTCAAATCACACAAACAAAATAAAATGGAGTATTATTTACATGTATTTTTGGTTAACAAAAATAATATTTGATTATATTAAAAAAATAATTTGGTTAAAAAATAATTGGAATATCAAACTAGAAAAATAATTTAATTAAAATTTAATTTAAAAAATTATAGAATTAGAAAGATAATTTAAATAAATTTTGATTTTAAAAATTATAGAATTAGAAAAAAGCTTTGATTATATTCAAATATTTGGATAAAAAAAACCAATTTTTTCATTGTTATTTTTTCATTATATTTTATTTAGATAAAATATTTAATTACTTTTTAATAATATTTGATTTATATAAAATAATTTATTTTTAGATAAAAATTGAGCATTTTGTATTTTAGGTGTAAGTTTAAGGGTTAAATTATAAAAAAAATTAATTTTGGACAAAGTGTATATTATATCAAGTTCATAGAGCAAATCAAGTTTTATTCCTTTTAATAATGGGAGATTCTTAATAAGGCTAATGCTCTAATTGACAAGATCATTTAAAAAGTGTTTAAAGTTTTAACTGTTTTAAAACATTGTTTTTATAAATTACGTCGTTTTGGTAAGTGAGTATAAAAAATAGCTTTTAACGGATAAAATAATATTTATTAATATTTATTAAACTTTTAACCCAATTACTGTTGAGCGTTTCGATTGACAATTTTATTTATTGTCTTACCCTGGATTAACTTATATTAATAATTTAATATGAGTTTAAAGTCTTTCTTTCTAATTGATTAAATAAAATAATTTAATTATGAATCAGTAGAGGGATATATAAGAAAATTGTATTATCATTTTAAAAATACAGTGATTTCAATTTATATAATTAGAATACACGCTATATATTGATAAAAATAATAATATATTATATAAATAATTATTTTTTACATATAATTTGTTCTTTATAGATATGAGTTAAAATTATAGCACCATATTCAAATATTTTTTTATTATTTTAAATTTAATAATTAATCAAATGATTATTTTTACGAAACATTTTTATTATAAATAACTATATAACAACTAATATTTTAAAAAACACGGTAAGAGGCTAAGACATGAACTCCCCATTTTCGCAGCTGGGTTATTTAATGTACATGTGGCGGATATGTTAATATTATTTGTACATGTTTTCACCTATTTAATGTGATTTTTGTCATATGATAATTTGACATTTGTTATGTGATAATTCCGGTTTTGTCAATATCTATCAATACTCATGTGCAAATGATGAAATGTATTTCTGAACTGGCTGAGTTCAATTTTACAATTTTGACCTTCTAACAACTCAAATTTTATAAGATAATATTAGACACTTTTCGGGATTAATATTAATAATTTTTAGAGTTTTTAGCTTTTATCTATAAGATATCGAATTGATATGTAGTTAATATAATTTTTGGAACAATAATTTTTATAAATTTTAAATTTTTAATGAAAATTTAACTAATTTAATTTTGCAAGTTGAATTATTCAATAAAATAATTTTAAAAATCAAAATATTTGATAAATATGATTTCATAAATTTTAAAAGTGTTTGATAGATTAAAGTAAAAATTAAGGGTGCCACAAATTCTGAAATGATCATGCGCCAGTTATAATGTTCAATGGTTTGCAACCAAACAATTCTAAGTATATTTTTAACCAATCAAATTCAAGCTACTTAGTAATAGTTTCTCAATCAACTAGTTCACATTCCAATTCAATTGCAAACTAATTGGTACCAAAAAAAAAAAAACAAATTAATTAGAAGAAGGACATCAACTTAATTAAAAATTTTCAAAAAAAAAAAAAAATAGAGTCAAAATACATTATGTGGGTCAAAGGCAAAAAAGAAAAAAAAATACTAAAATATGACTTAACCAATATGCATATGCATATGCATAATATTACCTATGAAACTTTTGTTTCTTGTTTGGTATATGTTGGACATTAATTGAGACTTTGAAAAAATTTATCTATTATATATTACTTGGCGTTTGAGTGTACAACTCCATTGATGAGGACTACATAGAGAATCCTTGTCATCTTGAAAATGAAATGAGGTTTTAGATTAGCTTCTCTATATGTAATATTCCAATATTAATTGTGAAATTTAAAACCTTATCCAAGCTTTTATTCATTTGTCTCTTTATGATGTATATATGACAAATAAAGATCTCCAAAATATGTGGAGTTAGCAACCCAGCAAAGAAATTGAATTATTAACCAATTCAACAGTTTTTCATATCATCGTTATCACAATGGAAAATTACAATACGATCCCTAATTTTTTAAAATATACTTATTTGTTTTTATGTTTTTCTTATGTTATATTATTAGGTCTTTTTGTCAAGTTTTTACATATTTTTCATTAAGTCAACATGAAAACACAGAGATCAAAAGAGATATGCTAAAATATTATACTAGAAAAATTATAATACAGTCTCTATGGTTTGAAAAATATAACTAGTTTGTTTCTATATTTTCTAAAATAAAAACGGTATTTTCACCGTTTCATAAAGTATTTAAGATAATAAATACAAAATTTAGATGAAATGATCTTTTAAACTGATGGAAGTAAATTATAAAGAAATTTTAATATGTTTTCTAAAAGACATTTATAGATTAGTTGTATTTCACAAACTATAAAGATCGAACTGTAATTTTCTTTAATCACAATTTATAAACTTAAATTTTATTCCTCTATTCATTTTGCATTTTTTTTGGGGGGGGTTGAGAGAGGGAGAGAACGAAGTAAATGGTTTCTAATTAAATAATCATTCATTTGACCTAAATTAATTTAAACAATATGTAAAGGATAACGACAGTTACAGATTTTTATGATTGATTAATAGTCTAATACATAGATTACAAAATAAGCTCAGTCAATTATGTTTTAGAAAAGGCCTAATAGTGTAAAGGATGGCATGGTTGTTAACTTGACATTGTAGGTCCCACGCAGTTGAGTCAGCAATATGACTAGATTTTCCATTTACTTTGACCCATTCACTTCGGTGTCGTTTAATGTTAATCTAAATCTCCTTCTCTGTGTTTCTTTATCTATCACACTTCAGTAACAAATCCCTAATCCAAGACAGCCCAAAAAATCTACAATGAAAGAATCAAATAACCCTCTAATCCTAATAACTTTTCAATTCTTCAAATCGTGTCAAAGGAGGATTCTCATGGAGAAAAAACAACTTTTCAATTCTGCTTCTCTTCTTCTTCTCATTGTTGTTGAGCAGCTATTAAATTCAAATATTGGAGAAAAAAATATTGCTCTATATTTTACTTTTCAAGTATTAACACTATGCTACAGGGTGTATTTATATACAAAAAGAGAATGATCTAGAATCTATGCTAAATGTCTAAATCTAATTGGTAGATAAATTCCGTACATTAGATTATATAGCTGAAATAAATGAACGAAAATGATTGAATCAACAATGATTAGCTAATGATTAATTTGTTATTGCTGGTAGGCTGTGGTGATTGTTGACAGGTTGTAAGGTGATTGAGTTAGTTATGTAGGTATGGATTATTCTGTACATGCCCCCCTTCAAGGTGGAGATTGGGAGAGTGATGCCAATCCCAGCTTGAGAATTAAATGATGAAAGGTAGGAAAGAGAAGTGGTTTGGTGAAAAGGTCAGCTAGTTATTGTTTTGAAGAGATGTGGGGAGTAGTTAGAAACCCTAAGGATAATTTGGATTTAACAATGTGACAATCTATATCAATATGTTTTGTCTTTTCATGAAAGACAGGATTTTCATGAAAGACAGGATTAGAAGCAATATGGATGGCAGCTTTATTGTCACAATGAAGAGGTATGGGGAGAGTGATAGGTATATGAAAATCTTGAAGAAGGTTGAAGAGCCATTGAATTTCACAAACTATAGAGGCCATGCTTCTGTATTCTGATTCTGCAGATGATCTACTAACAGTTTGTTGTTTCTTGGAATTCCATGAAATGAGAGAATCTCCAAGAAAGATGCAAAAACCAGTTACAGATTTCTGGTTTCGGCACAAGCAGCCCAGTCTGCATCTGAATATGCAGTAAATTGAAGGTTGTTGTTGCTTGGAAAAAATTAATCCAACAGATAGGGTGCCAAGAAGATACTTTACAATATGTAGAGCAGCTTTGTAGTGGAAAGAACAAGGACTTTGCATATATTGACTCAACTACTGTACAACAAAGGAAATGTCAAGCCTTGTGAGTGACAAGTAAAGTAATCTACCAAGCAATTTTCTGAAAGGTTCAGGATTGTGCAGTAAATTATCCATTTTAGCTGCTAACTTGGTGCCCTGAATGTATGGAGTTTGTGCTGGTTTGGCTGCAGATAAACTAGTGTCTGAGATGATGTCAGTGATGAATTTCTGTTGAGAAAGAATCATTCCATGCTGTGATCTAGCAATTTCAATGCCTAAAAAATATTTGGCTTTCCCAAGATCTTTGATAGTGAATTTGGAATGCAAGGATTGTTTGAGATCACAAATGAGAGTGAAATTATTTCCTGCAAT